>JASANC010000641.1:0-172729 GCA_030248135.1 Theristus sp. LFF4_11 | reverse complement strand
GTACCGTACCGTTGGCTGAGAGCAGACCTGGCACGCACCGTGCACTTGAACATGAAGCAGATGTACTGAAACGACGCAAATAAAAAACCGTGGACCATCATTCATCAAAACAACCAAACCTAACCAAAACAATCCGACGGATTAAACTGGCTGAATAAATCTGATTGTTGTGGGCCGACGTCGTTGTCGTGGTGGGAGGAGGTCGTCTCTTCAGTTTTGGAAACTGTTTAAATTAAATTAAATTAAATTAAATTGTTTTTAATGTTTTTTATGAAACAAAATACCGTAAAGTCTTGCATATAAGGTTCCTCCCACTTATAAGACCCCCACCCAAAAGTGGGCGGAGTGTCACACGGCGGGAAACCAAAAAATTCAAAATTTTGACTTGGTCAAAATCCTATCCCGTTTATAAGGCCCGAAATTCCTAATGTTCGCTTTATAAGACCCCCACGTTTTTTCAGAAATTTTTGATTTTCAAATTTATATAAGGAGACCTTATATGCAAGACTTTACGGTAATTTCATGAAACAAACGGAATGACGTTCGTTTCGTTTCGTTTCACGTTTTCACAATTCGTAATGCGTTCGCACGATCGCATCGATGCGATTATCGGCGTCGGCGACAGCGACGTCGGCAAAGTCGAGATTTTGGACATTTTTCTTGACGCTGAGGAAGAATCCAGCGCATCATCGTCAATGATTTCGAACGGTTCGACATTCGATGGGAATTTTTTTTTGTTCGCGCACCGGTTCCAGAAATCATAAAGTACCAAACTCCGGCGGAAACGGGCAATACTGCCCAGAGCCCAATTTACCCTCGGCTCTGGAGGGAGTTGACCATTAGTTGTTGTTGGTCACTTTCGTTTCTCCATTGTGTGTCTTGTCCACAGCGGGGTTCGAACTTTCTACCTACAGAACGGTAGGCGAAAGCCCTCCACCTGCGCTACAGACGCGACATTGTTTTTGGTTCTTGTCACTTTTGATTGTTTTTTGTCATGATGGGCTGTGTTTTAAGAGCCGTCCGCGGCCCGCACCGGCACCACTAGGGTTGTTAAACAAAAATGATTTTTTTAAAAAATTGATTAAAAAAACAAAAATGCCGATTTTTTTTAATTCGAAAAATTTTCCTCCAATATGCTCTGAAAACCTCAATTTTGGCACAATTTTTCAAAAGTTCAACAAAAATTTTCTTTGATTATACCTCGTAAAACCTTTAGCAGTCGATTTTGGACCGTTTTACCTACTGATTTTAGGCTTCGACAACATCTGCGATGAAGTTTTTGAGCGTCCCAAAGCTTGCCCTACCATTTCCGATGCCGATAAGGTGACGATTCGCCTCGCAGAGCGTCCGATTGTGCTCGCTGCTCCGTTTGCAAGCGCTACGTTGTCTGGTTGCTGCTTCGTGTCGTTGGCCACCACTGGACAGGACAGTGCAATTTTAATGTGTTTTGTTCCGCAAACTGTTGTTGCGTTGAGCTGAATGTTTTTTTTCAGAAATGTCAATGGTCGTGCCGCCCCTGTGGAGTAGGGACGTTTACTGCTTCTATATCTTTCGATGGGGCGAGGCAGATGGACACGGAAGACTTGAGCCACAATCCCACTGAATAAATCCGCTCTCATTGTCGAAAACTAAAATCTTGCTGCTTGCCAAAATCCTGTTGTGAAGAAAATTTGTCTATGTCAGTGAGTTCCTGTTGTGACTAAAAGATTATTCACAGTTTAAAGAAGTTGGATTTCAACGCCCCATCGAAAAACCTGATTTTCCAGAAAGCGAAACGGAAATCTGCAAACATAAGTCGTTCCAAAATCCTTAGTCAAGCCTTTTCAGGAAAGAACATCGTTGCGCAGTTGCGCACTGTAAGGTTGCCGCAAATAATTTTCTTCGGCGTGATTTTGGCAATCTGCAGGATTCTGGTTGTCGATAAACAACAGGACTTTGGTACCATAGCGATGTTTGACTTTTTGTCCGTAACTCATTTTGATTTTTCGGTGCGTAATCTGAGTCTTTTCGGCGTTTGAATGCTGATGCACAGTGTTTCACAGGCGAGGCGAGACAATAATAAACTTGGCGCCTTGTCCGCGTTTGCTTCTTTGAATGTTTCAGATGCACAGCACAGTGCCAAATTCGCAACTGTTTTAAATAAAATCGTTTCAACATGTTTTCTTGCGTGAACGCATCTATTCTCTTATTACCTGTTGTTCTTGTTATTTCTCATGCTGATTGGTTTGCTATACAATGAAGAAGACGGGAGCAGCTGAACGGGTTGCAGATTTTCTCGCATTTCTATTGGATTTGGTTTTGATGTCTTTTCGTATGTGATCAATTGTCAAATAAAATTGGTCATGCTTGATTGCTATTTAAAAGAAACACTTGGCGCAGTGTCAACCAATGATCTGATTTGAACTTGTTTTGCATTTGTGAGACGAAAATGTTGGAGGAAAGGTTGAATAGGGTATGTAATTTATTCGGATTCCAATTTCGACTTGTTTTTGTCGGATTCCAATTCCACTTGTTTTTGCCATCAAGAAGTCTAGTCAAACGAAATCAAAAGCCAAAGATGTGTGAACTGTGAGGGCATCATTTTATACGTTGTGTTGCACAGTGTCTGATTCCTGCATTTTTGTCGAGATCTCTTGCAGGAGCAGTTGTTGCAAAATCGAACAGCGTCAGTGTCGCTGCAAAAAACATGGAAGTGCGATGACGACGCGATCGAGGCCGTTCCTGACATTTTTATTTGTCGTTAACTGACAAATCTTAATCACTGATTTTTGCAAAAAACGCGTTGTTTAAAATTTTCAAATAAAAAGAAATTTGAAATGGACTTCTTGGGTTACGGTAGTTTAGACTAATAGGCCAACCAACAATTTTTTAAACATTTTCTCCACTCATTTTAATACAACTTATACATATCATTTCATTTTTTCTATACCCTTTCTTTTTTATTTAATTACACCCTCTCATTTTTTTTTAAGTGGTAAATGTATAACAAAGTGGTAATTGAGATACAAACATGCATATAATATAGATACCTACAAATGAGAGAAATATAGAGATATACAAGAGAAAATGTCTCCATCGAAAATCAAAATCAAAGTGGGGGGTGGTCCGACGGTCCGGATTTGGTCGGGGGGGGGGGGTTTGGAAGGTCGAAATCTGGGAGGGGGGGGGTCTGGCCCCAACCAAATTCGAGAGGGGGGGGGGTATTTTGACCAAAATTTGGGGGGGGGGTTTGCCCGGGTGGGGGGGGGGTGTCGACTTGGTTGGGGGGTACCCCCCCCCCCCCATCTCGACCCCTGCTGCTGACACTTCCTGACACGTATTATAAATAGCTGGTTCACGTTCGTCACAATGTCACAAATGTCCGAAACTGCGACCGATGTCGATTCGTTGTTTCAGAAATTTACGGTGTCTGAAATAAAGAGCATTGAGAGAAATGTCAAGTACGTCCTCCTAACTTTTCTATTTTTTTACTTATTGAAATGGCAAAAAAACCTTTTTGAAAATGACTTGTTTCGACAAAAAATTAGACAAATGTAAAAAGCCGGTCAGTTCCACTCTGACTCGACCAAGCGAACCAACGGCAAGTGAGCTCGTAAATTTTTCTGTCAATGGCTTACCCACGTGTAAAATAGTTGGTGAAACTAACACACAAAAACTGTGTTCCCCCAGGAATGACATTGAACAACGAAAAGAAGACTTGCGGCAAATGGTTGGTAAACGTTACCGCGACATCATCGAAGCGGCAGACAGCATTCGAGAGATGAACGTGCTCGCTGACTCGGTGAGTCTGCGCCTGCCGGGTGTCGTCCGTGCCTCAGCACAAGTTCACGTGGCTTCATTTGTTCTCATTGTTTTGCAATCGCACCAATGTGCTTTATTTTCGCACGCAGATTCTGACATCAACAGGCGAGCTGAATGGGCATCTTCAGCGTTTGGATGAACTGCAGCAGCATCTCTCTGTTGCGTATCAGCGGTCAAAAGCATCAACGTGCGTCCTCTCCTCCGTGACATTTTGTGCTACAAATTCCGGCAAATATTGTAACACGGGTCAAAGCCTGCTTCTCTGTTTGCAGAGGCTCAGCGACATCGGCGGTGGCATCGCAGTACTCGAACGCTTGTTCGCAGCGTTTGTTCTCGGATTTAGCGGAATTAATCTGGCAATGTGTGGACTCGGTTGCTGACACTGCCGTCAACGGGCAGATGCCGCCAAAGCCACCGGTGTCCGAGTGTCTGTTGTCAGCCGCTTGGATGCTGTGTCTCGGTGAACGGCTGTATCAGGTGCTCACTTGTGGCGTTGTGCGCGTTGCGTTTAGCAGTGTGATGTTGCCTTTTTACCGGATAACTCTGCTCATACTGAAGGACTTGCTGCTTGTTGCACCGTCAACACACCAGCAGCATGGAACAGCGCTCACCAGTGCTGTCAAGCGAGCCGCCCTGGATGAGACGCACGAAGCCATTCGATATCTCCGGAAGCATGTTTACGAGGTGTCGTGCGTGCGTGCTTTCGTGTTGCATCGTGCACGGTTGTGCAACGTGTTCTTGCACCACTTCAGCTGTGCCTGTCGTGCCTGCGCCGTGCCGATGAGACACAGCACATCAGCGAGCGGCACACTGGCAGCGTGCTGTGTGCCTTGCTGCTCTTGAATCCCACTGACGCTGTCGGCGCTTTGGAGTTCTTTCTGGCGCTCAAAATGGTTGCTTGCATGCCGCAAGAGTATTTTCATATGCGTTTTCGCACCCGTTTTCACGTCACGTTTTTTTCTTGTCACAGCAAGAAGTTTTTTTTCACTTCAGGTTTTTTTTACAGTGCGTTGTTTGCACAGGAATGCATTTGTGCAGTGTTGGCTTGTGATGAGCTGAGCGGGCGTCAACAGCTGTGCAGTGCGCTCTCGTGTGCGCAGCATTCGTTCGTGCTCGTGTTCGCTCTGTTCACTGACGCTGACGAGTCGACTGCAACCGTGAGACGATTGCTCAATGGTGTTACCAGTGGTCGTTGGATACCCGGTTGCTTGTTTGCACCACTCTGTATTTTCGTTGTCTCCTTTGTTTACTAGTGTTCTTTTTAAGAGTGTGGCTTTTGATTTTATGGCTTTCTTTATTTTGGGTATAATTTTCAGCGTCGTTCACCGACTACCTGGCATTGCACGACTCAATGTACGTCCGTGGTATACCTGCGATTTACAGAGGTCAGTGAGCGGCACTTTTTTGTTTTTGCTTGTTAACCTGCAGTTTTGTGTTAATTGTCTCAGAATTTCGACCTTCAATGAAACGAGAATATGAAGACATCGCAAGCAGTGATTGCCAGCAAATCGTCAGCGGATTCATGGAGCAGTACGCAGTTTCATACTTTTTTGTGACATCATCGTGGAGTCGCTCGCTTGCAACTGTTGCTTGTACACAGATTATGCCAAGTGTTCTCGAGTGCACTCGAAGAACGAATGGTCTACTTTGACTCGGTCGCCTCGGTTGCGACGCTGAAAACATCACTGCTGGACAGTTTGTCGCAGGTGCGCTCTTTTTTTATTTTCGATCTATTCGTGAACTACAATATTCGGCACAGTGCCAACTGTTCACCGTTCTAGACCGACGAAAACTCGGAGCGTTGGCGGGCGGTGTGTGCTGCGCTGTTCACATGTGACGTGTCATTGTGGCACACGTTCGCAAGGCACGTCTGCGATCGACACACATCGGTCAGCAGCCACCTGCACAGCACTGTGCTTTTGCGCAGTTTTCAGTCAACTTTCAATGCACACTTCATTTCTTTAAAATATTCAAAAGTGCATGTCTCAGAAATTCTACCATTTGCACTCCATTAGAAATGGGCTGACATTTGGCACACAAATACCAATTGGGAGAAATTTGTGGTGGGGACATGGATTTATTGAAGCAGCCTGTGTTTTGTTTGTTCAGCAACTTGTGTCCGACGGTGTCGAGGCAGCGTTGTCACAGTACTTCACGTCAGTGCTCCACTGTAGCACGTGAGTTGTTGCTGTTGGTTGGTGCTATTCAACTTGAGTAGCTGTCAGTTTATGAGCTGATATTATCAAAAGTGAGTTTCAGGGAGGAGTTTGAGACGGCCCCACCGGCCAGCAAACTGAGCAACGATCGATTGTTGGCCATCAGCGCTGTCGGAATCACGTATTTCGTGCAACGGTTGGTGATGCTTAGTTGAAAAACTGATTGTTTTTCTGACTGCAGTCAACCAGAGGTGTGCACGCCAGACAATTCTAGCCTGTCCCGGATCGGGTGGCTGCGCGACGTCGACCCCTCCCCAATTTTTTGGTCGCAAACTAAGTGTCACACAAACTGACCTCTCAAAAACACGGCTATGTGCTTGCATGTGTAAATTTTTGATGTATGAGGGTGAAAATTTTTCTGCGTCAAGTCAATGACGCAAAAGGTCGAAAAATTTTGCGTCAGCCCAAAATTTCTGCGTCAGCATGACTACATCGAACAACAAATAATTCGGTGTCCGTGCAACGTTGTTCAACTAAATAATAAGTCAAATAAAAAGCAATTTTGGAACTTCACATCACAACCACTGCTACTCAGAAACAAAACTTTTACTTTTCTCTGCTCAGGCACCTTCTCGCTTTTGTTTTAACCGTGCGTGGTGCGTGACAACAATTTTTTTGTTTGATAAAAGCCGAGTAGACAGCCGACTACGAGTGTCCAGACAAACAACAACAAAACTGCTTGAAATTAACACAGTGAAAATTTGTGTTTGTTGTCCAGAAGTGGACTGTCGACACCCTATTGTTGATTTCCATCATGAAAATAAAATTTCTGAAGATGAAAAAAATTTTGAAAGCGCTGAAAATGAAAAAAAATTGAAGTTTGTTCTATATTTCGTTCGGAAGGCGACTGGGACTCTCAATTTAAATAAAAAATGGTAACTTGCAACGTCTTCGCGAAGCGAAGAAAATTTGCAAAAAATAGGCTCTGAGAACGTATTTTACCTTACGATTTTTGGATGTCATCCAAAGTAATTAGGTGTCTATAACTACAACACCCATTCAGGTGTAAAAACACAGCTGATTAGCAAAGGAGCGAACAAAAAGCTTTCGTAAAGGGCTAGTTGGACCAAGTGATTGTTGATACAGTCAAAACAACAAGAATATTGTAACATTGAATCGAACCGTTATCAACAAAGCACTGAACAATCTAAAAAACGAACGATGAACTCATGACTATCCATGCAATAGCCATTGTAAAACGAATCATAAGATGGCCATGGCCTGCGCCGGAGGCGCAGAAAAATTTTCTATCTGAGCACAAAATTTCCGAAAAAACAGTGTTTTGAAGAAGTCCTCGAAAATTGAAAGAAGCAAAAAAAGCTGACGCAAGCAACCGATTTTTTGCGTCATCCTAAATTATTTTGCGTCATTGGCGCAAGATGTCGCGTCAAAAAACCTTGGTTACCTGTACCACTGGTATTTACAGAATAAAATGTGCTTACCATATACATGCGCAGCGCGATTTCAAATACAAATACGCTACAACCTACAAAAGTAACCACAGCAATACACTTTTGAAGATCTGCTTCAGTCAGTCAACTAAAATAATCGAATTTAATTTCGAAGCAATTTTATTGCAATTTGTGAAAATTTTGTCTCTTCCAACCGAGGCGCTGCGCGACGTAGCCCCTCAGGCCCTGCGCGACGCGCGACGCTAGCCTGTCCCGGGACACCCTAGGAACACCCTATGCACATCTCTGCAGTCAACAGCATGATACAGTAGAACGGCAATCAGTCGAGAGAATGCTTTGATTCGTCCAACCAACTCAATGTGGCTGATGTCTGCATACCATTTCAAATGTCGTAACGTGCAAATTGCGCATTTTTGGCTTGCCTACTCATTGTATTATGGTGTCTTACACCCTAATGGTGCAGTGTACTGCAAAATAAAACTGACTGACTACATGTTTTACAGTTTGACTGTAGTTTTAACGTTATGACAGTTGTTGCACACATCTGGACGAAACGCTGCAAACAATTCGGGATGGTGTTTTGAAATACGAGCAAGCAGGTGGCAGTGGTACGCAGTGGAACGAGCATGTGCCTACGGACAGTGCTCTGTTGAAATCGTTGGCAAGCTCGTGTCAAGAGAGCATTTCACGATTTGTGTCCGACGTTTTGCAGGACGTGCACCAGACGCTCAATGCTGACCGGTGCGTCGCGGTGGTGTTTGGTGCAGCTTGAATTTGGGTTGCTGGCTGTGCTGGGAATTGCATATTACATCACACACGTCCGAATTTTAAGGGCAATCGGGCATTCATGAAGTTCTATCAGATCAGATATTACATGCCTTTCGTTGAAACTATTATTACTGTGCTGTAACACTGTTGCAATGCAATGCAGTCGCGTATGTTTTTAGCGTGTTCATTGGTTAGCAATGTGTCGCTAAATACTTTTTTTTATGAACTTCACTTGAACGTAGTTTGGGTGTGTTGAACATTTCAGGTGTCGCCGTCACTGGCTTGCGATCGTTGGTCTGGTGCACGCGTGTCCATCACTGCGGTTGTGCGTTGGCGCTGCACCACCAACCAAACACACTGACACACTCAGGGGCGCACCGACGGGCGAACGATGGCTGCCCACGGTCGCAATGCTCTCGGACACCGCTGTCAGCATTCTGTGGTCGGTGGCTGCTGCTGTTCATTCACCATCTACAGTCTGGAGTGCACTGACATGTTACCTTCCTTTTCTTTTGCTTCTGCGACTCACTGCGTTTGCAGACGTAGTTTTATACGATTGTTGCAGATGCAGCAATTCAAAATTGCTTCGCTGGCTTTGTCGTCGCAACTGAGGTACTCGGTCACTTCAATTTTGAATTGCCGCGACAAGCATGTGACCGATTTGGTAGCTACGTTTGCATTGAGTCGCAGAACTCGAAAAAAGAACAAAACAAGAATAAACTTTTTTTAATTTTTTAATAACGTTGATTTGCGTATTCTTACAGCCGGTGGTCGCAACTGGTGATCGAGCAACTATCCACTGAGCATCTGTTCAGTGACTTTGCCGATCTGGAGAAGCAGCTGTGCAACATTCAGGTTTGTGTTGTGCGTGGGTGAGTTGCGCACCAACCTCTCGTGAGCGCCTCTTAAGCGAGTTGCAACATTTGCTTCAGCTTTCGCAGCAACTGCCAATGCAAGGCGAGCAACGCGATGCGCCGAGTGCGACGAGTGGTGTGTCGGTGCCGGTGTTGTGCTCACACGCTCTGCACCGTTGGCTGCATGCGTTCACCAGTGCACTCGCCTCGATGGCACCACACAAAATGCCCGCGTATGTGTACACCGTTTCATTTGTTTCCATTTGTTAAAGCGTCCTTAGATGCATTGCTGTTATCGCAGTGCTGTTAATGTGTTATATTGTTCAATGATGCCCCTGCGAAGTGGTGCACTGCAAGCGGTGCATGCCATGTCCCTGTGATAATGTCCACTTTTCACTTGCTCGGTTTTGCAGTCGTTTCCTGCGCACCATGAACAGTGAGCTGTGTGCGGCGGTGGCTCGCGAGTGCACGGACGCATTCGATGTGTGGCGTCGCAAAACGGACACGCCCGCACCCGCAAGCATCGTCGTTCAAATGCTGTTCGACTGTCGTGCCGTCGCAGCGCTATTTTCACCGGTCCGTGAACGTTGTTGTTACGTGCAAATGCTATGCTCATGCTCATGGCATGAAGTTGCGTTCCGTGACGGGAGTTAAATCATAGTATAGGACAAAGCATTTCATTCCATGAACACTATGATTCAGCGATGTTTGTTGTTTCAGCCAAGTGGCACCCCACAATCGGATGCAACAGTCAACGGACACAAACAGCTCGTGCAACTTTGCTCCGAACTCGAACGTGCAATTGATCCGTTTGACCTGGACATGCTGCGGCCGCACATCAAACAGAACGCGCATCGCGCTGCGCAACGAATGATGGTAAGCTTGGCGTGATTGGCGTGCTGCTGCACACTGACTGTGTCCCCGACGCCTGCATACTTGCTTGCTTCCATGGGCTTGCTTGACAAGAAAAAACACCAGCGCACACAACTGAACTCTGAGTGTTTGAGTCTATGCAGCGCTCACTGCAGAGCATCACCATCGAGTTTGCGTTGCAGACACTGTTCGGTGTGTGTGTCGAGCCAGAGACGATGCATTCGTTTGCGCGTTCGTGTCGCAGCAGCAGTCAACAGTCAGTGGGCCAAGAGCGAGCGCAAATGCTGCCGCTGGCTGCCGCTGACACGCAGCGTCTGCCGTTGCTGCCAATTGCGATCGCATCGTATGAGGACGACGACGCGCACGGCAACGCAGCAGGCATGACGCTGACGCAACGCGCCACGCTCGCAACGAGCGACACGACGCAGCCACAGCAGGCCGCCCAAACGGCGCATGATAACACACTGCCAAAGAACATGTCTGCTGCGACGTTCACCACGTTCTATGACAGACTCTTCGGTGGCCATTGACGTCGTCTGCACGATAATTGCACGCGGCTTGTTTGCTTCTGTTGTTTATGGTTTTCAATTTCGGTTGGTGATCCGGTTCGGTGGTTAGTGATCCATGGTTTTGTTGTGATATGGTAGTCGGGTGGTTTTTTGGTCATTTGTTCAATCGCCTTTCTCTCGTTGCCTTTCTTCGTTTTTTTTGTATATTTGAAGTGCTTATCGTTTTCACTGATAAATAAAATTTGGGTCATGTCTATGTCTTTGCCGGATTTGGTTCCTGGTTGATTTCTGGTTGCCACACATGCGTTGCATGGTGTGTACTTGTTTTTGGTTCATCAACTTTTTCTTGGGTATACCAATTCTAGACTACGTTTTTTACAGATTTACTACGATTTCAAATGCTGCGTCCGAAAGCGCTCACGCAGGTGCTCAGCCAGGCAAACACCAGCGACGTGCTGTCAACGTTGTCAGTTGCATTTGGCATTGCACATTGTGTCTGCCGTTTCAGTTGCAAGCAGACGCACAGCTTTTGTCAGGTTGCTCAATCGTGACGGTGTGCTACTGGCGTATTCTGGCTATGGCGAGAGTAACGTGTGTGTAACAGCGGCGATCGCGTCCAGTGTTTGGGACAGCTATGAGAAGTTGGGCCATGATGCGTTCCACGATGACAAACTGCGCACCATAATCATCGCTTGCAACGTTCGTTTGTATTTGCCCCTTTAAGCAACATTCATGAAACAGTATTTCGCAATGTAACATAGCTACGCGTCATTAGAAATACTGCTTAATGAATGCCCTGTTATATTGAATGAACCAGGTGCAAGTAGCGCCAGATCCGAAATACGACCACACTTTGTTTTTTTTTATTGAAATTTTGGAGGAGTCACTTTATAGACTTATTATGTGATTTTTTTTGTCAGGAAGGTAACGTTGCAATCACCACAATCGCTGGTCTCCTCTTGTGCATGTGTGCGAAACCAACAGTGCCACTGGGCATGCTCAGAGCAAAGGTGATGTTGCATGTTGGTCAGGCCCAGGGTGTTCAACCTCAAATTCGTTGTCCATATACGAAACTACAGCTATTTTCTAACACTGGCAATGCTTTGACTTGCACATGCAAGAACACACTGACTCTTACGAAGAACTGAATTGTGCTGTGATATGACTTTTTTGAACGCCCCAACCCACGCTCACTCAAATCACCGCCATGTATCACAAGCTGGTGACAGCCAGCTTCACAAGTTCAGTTGGCAAAGTGCTACAGCGGCTATGGTGTTGTTCGATTGAATTCACATTTCAAGAAATTTATCGAATACTGTTCATTTTCAGCTGGATGCTGTGGCACAGTACTTGGCGGATCCACTCTCTCAAGTCAGCAGTTGAAAGAAAACTGAGTTGTTTCGTTCATTTCTTCACTGTGATTCATTTCACAAGAAAGTTTCACAATGTGAATCGATTGCTTTCAACAATTCGTGTATCAGTTTGTTTGATTTGACTTTTTGTGATGTTAATTTTTTTATGTTTTTGCACTTCCCAGTATTGTTCAGCAGCAAAGCAATAAAGCCTGATCTATCAAGCAGCAGTTGGGGGTAATGTCAGTTCCTAGTTGTACGGTACTGAAACATCTGTCTGCCGTGCGAGGCAGTATTTTTGAAAACATTGTTTCGCAGTGTACTGCAGTGCTGCACAATTATGCTGTCATGTACAATGCACATTGCGCTTTGTGGGCACATTAATTTTGTCTGTATTTGTTTCTTTGGCGTAACATTATATGACTAATTAAAAAGTAATCTTTGTTGATGGCTAGCAGAAATGTCTGATTTTTGAATTCGCTCCATCCAGTCGCAAAGGTATTGGCGATGTGCGATGGCTGAGAATTTTTGCTTCCCACCCAGCCGACATCCACATGCGGAGCGGATGCGCAGTTCATTCACATTTTTTGAATTATCAGTTGAACAGATGAAACACGGCGAGTTCAGTCAATCGTTGATTTGTTTCTCCCGCGCTGATTTTCTGCTTTAGCTTGTGTTTTTCGGACTTTTCGCTGCCAACCAGCACCAGACATTTTTTGTGTGCACCAGCAGTTTTTTCTTCTGGTTGCCAAAAACTGGAATTTTAAATCATTTGAACTTTAAGCAAAAAGGTTCACCCGAATAACATTCTCTTAAATGTTACCCTTGAAACGTAATTCTGATCTAGTGCAACACTAAGTGTGATGAATCATTCGTTTTTTGTAATTTTACAACTGGGATTACAGCTCTGTTCGGTTCTTTGTTTTGTTTTGTTGCGATGTTTTTTCTTCAGCACGAATCGTTGCAGGAGTTTTTTCGTTGGTCAACCGAACTTTTGATAAATGAACATTTGGTTGCACATAGTTTTTGTCTTTGATTCACTTACACTTCTTCCGATACCGCAACCGGCAACCTTATCAAGCAATTTTTCATACAGCACAGTGTTGAGATGTACGTGCACACTCTGTGTTGAATTGGAATGCTATGAGTCATTGTTTGAACATTGTCCATTTACAATGCATTTTGTTGAATCAGTCATGTTTGTGGGATATCATACAATGATCAAACGTAATATTCATTACACTGCACGTTAATGCAGGTGCTGTTGTGTCTGGTGTGTTTGTTTTCACTGACAGGAAATTTATTATTGTTTATCAAAGTACAATCTTGCAGTCTCCGTTTACATTTTTTATCTGATCCAAAAAACTGCGTCGGCACCATTTTTCGGTGTTCTGTTTCTGCATTTCGTATTTACTTTGCCTGTTTTCACCGTTATATTTTTTCCTTTTTAATTGCTCTTTTAGATGCAACGTTTTTAGTCCATCGGCAGTACAACCACTTCTGACACTAAAAATTCGAAAATAATTCAATGAGATTTCTCCTGTTCCAACATAATTCAAAGAAACACAAAAAACCTCATCAATGAAGGACAACAAGATGCTGCGATTCCTGCGCGCCCGTATCCCGGGACATCATGAGGCGAAAAAGTTGGAACGTGATGAGTTCTTTGAGTTTGCCAAGGTTTGTTCCGAACTTCATCACTTGTGTTGTGGCTGATTTGTACTTTTTGTGAGAAATCTTGTGATTTTGTGGCTCGGTGCTCCTGATTTATGTTCTCATAATGTTTTACAAACGACGTTATTGCTTCAGACGCTCCACCATGGTTTCCCGACGAAAGCATCATGTATGGCACACGATCCACAGTTGAACTTGCTTGCCATTGGCACGAATTTGGGTCACATTCGAGTGTAAGTTGGTTTCGTTCGGTTGATTTGCGAACAAATGTGATTGGGAATGGAGGAACTGGTTTACGTTGTGGATAGCTATCGGGGTTTTGCAAGTTATTCCTTTTTTAAAAACGCTAGAGACCTATGCTAACTGGTATTTTCCGGTTATTTTTGCATTGTTATGTATGTTTGATGCAAGCCACCTGTTCGGGTATTATTGCAAACACATTGAAAACACTGAAAACATTGAAAAAAATCGCTCGCACACACCAGCACACCTGTGCATTGTGCCACCAGACCAGAGACACACTGCAAATCAATTGCGCCGCCACGTCACATGCAGTTTGCCGCCCAAGTGTTTGGCACGCGCTGCGTTTGCGGGCGCCGACAACAAAAAGCAGCTGTGTCCATTGTGCCACCTGCTTGCTGTTCTGGCACACACACACGCCACAGCAGTGTGTTTATGTGCTGTTATTATGTCATTGCACCATTCGTTTGTATTTGCGGTTTTTGCGCCAATGTTATGGTCGTTGTAGAGTTTGGAACTGGAAGCGCGGATCTGACAGGCAAACGCAGTTCTGTTCGGGCAGCCAGCTTGCAGTGTCGCGGGTCATACGGGACACGTCGGCTGGTGCTCTCGCGTGGTTGTGCTCTTAATTTAGTGTCCATTGTGTGCGGTGCCCAGCCCAGATGTGCGATATTTTATGCGCAAACAAGCGGCGCCACTGGCACACATGTGCGTCTGCGTTTCGGCTCAGTCGCGCTTTGTTATCGTGCTTTGATCACCCGACCCGTGAGCCGCTTCGACTTTCGCCCGCTCGCGTTTCAGCAACGCAAGGGCATTACCGTATTACCTCTATTAAACCCCCCAAAATTAAACCCCCACCCCCTCGACAAGTTTCCAAATAATCCCCCCCAAAAATAATCCCCCATGGGGGATTATTGAAACCTGTTTGAAACACATACCCAGCGAATTCAGTGGCTGGTTGCAGTGAAAATGATGAAATTGTGCTACCAAAGGCCCCAAATGGATGAGTTAATGGTAATTTCATTACAAAAGGCTGTTGTAAAAGGAAATTTCTATGTAGAGTAGAAGTTTCTGCGACTTCCTTCCTGCCATGGAAGGTATTTTTGCCATTTTGCCCACTCCTAAAAATGGTTTCCAAATAAACCCCCCCCCAAAATAAAGCCCCCCCCCCCAAAATAAACCCCCACCCCCAGAAGTCGCTGAAGAAATAAACCCCCATGGGGGTTTATTAGAGGTAATACGGTATATTGAAGAAAAAACAGATTTGCACCGATCGAATGCACAACAAAATGTTATCGAAAAACATGTGGTGTCGTCTGCGTGGAACAAGAGGCGCTCTTTCACTTTTTTATAATGCTTGTTCAGCTCGGTGTGTTCGCTTTTTCATTACACGATTTTTATTGACGCTAGTTATTGGTCTCGCATCATTGGGAAACGTAGCAAATTTCGTTTTTTGCAACACAGACGGAACACTGAATGCACATGGCGACGAGAACGGAACTGGGTTGGCAGAGAACGTCTGACCGGATTGCGTGGGGGCCTGAGTGCTTTTTGTTTCAATTTTCATGATGCTATCAATTTGGAATGGTTTTGGAGTCTGCTGGCTGGTGATTAATGCAGGCTGGGTTGCTTGCTGTGTGTATGCTTGCGTGTCACATGATAGATGCACCGTATGAGCAGGGATTAAACTCAAAATGAAAGTGCACCACCCAGACCCGTCCGCTGCTTTTCGTTTTTTATCGTTGTCTGTACTCGGCCACAGCAAAGGCGCAATGGGATTATCGAGAGGTCACATTTGTTTCTTTTCTCATTTGCTTAGAATTTGATGAGCATTTGAGATAATTTTTTGTGAAACATACAATTTTACGAGAAACACCGTTTTTCGTGACTCATGCATTCAGATTTTTAGATGTTTTGTTGTCACTTGTCCTTGTGTGAAACATGCCATGCCTATGCAGGTTGGAAACATAGACATGGGCCAGTGCCAACAATGTATCATTGGTTTGGCAGGGCCTGTTTGATTTCAATGATTAAAGCAGTGGAAGTGTCTGAATTTCAGTTGATTTGTAATGAGCAACTGAACATACGTCGATTATTCAAGTCGTCAGCAAATGTATTGGTGTGTAACAATTTGCGTTTGTGAGTTTGTCACGTTTTAACGCGCGCTGCCAATTGATAATGTGTGCCGCAGAGCAATATTTTAATCATAATTTCACAGAAAGTCACACTTTGCTCGGTTTCCGTGAATCATTCAGTAGCAAGTTTCAGTCAACACAGACACAGTTGTTGTTGTTGTTGTTGTTCGCCTATATTTTGTTGTTGGTTGGTTGGCACGAAATTCGTTCGGTTTTTCGACAGCGGTTGGTTAGAGACAGCGTTGAGGGTGTTTATTTTTGGGGGTTTTGGGTCAGAGAATGTGTAAATAAGGGTGTGTTGGTGTGATTCAATGGTCAGCCGTTGATGTTGACCTTGGATAGCGTCTCGCGAGCGCACTTGGTCATCGTTGTTGCGTTCTTCTGTCACCAACAACATTCAGTTGCTGCGTGCACTGTCGAGTTGTGCACTGATGCTCTGTGTGCTCCTCGAAATAATTCGAATGGGGCCAACTTTTTTCGGATATACCCATGTTTAATTCTTTCTAAACTCAACACTCAATCGTTTAGCTCAGAAAAGACAGAGTATGAAATCAATGCTGTTGTGCGTGATTGTGTAAGCGCAACAATGACTTGCCATGCGGATGTTGCAAGATATCTGCCGCAAACTCCCGGAACGCTGCTTTCTAAACAGAGGTGTGCACGCCGGACAATTCTTGCTGGTACCGGCTCGGGTGGTTGCGCGACGTCGACCCCACCTCCACCACATTTTTCTCGCAAATTTAGTGTCACATTCTACATGCGCAGCGCGATTTCAAATACATTTTTATTATTTTTATTTTATTCTTTGTTCTGTGTTTGTTTTATTTATTCTGTGTTTCGTTCGGAAAGTGTGGCTTTGACTCTCAATTTCAACAAGAAGCCGGTAATTTGTAACGTCTTCGCGTAGCAAAGAAAATTTCCAAAAATTAGGCCCTGAAAACGCATTTTACCTTGCGATTTTTGGATGTCATCCAAAGTAGTTTGCTGTCTATGACATTTATTCACGTGTTAAAAAACGCAGGTGTTTGGAAACGTGCGAACAAAACGCTTACGTAGGAGCTAGATGGACCAAGTGATCGTTGATACGGTCAAAACAACAAAAATATTCTTAGATTGAATCGAACCGTTATCAGCAAAACACTGAACAATCTAAAAAAACGAACGATGAATTCGTGATCGCCATTATTGTCAAACAAATCATAAAGTGTCCACGTACTGCGCCAGAGGCGCAGAAAAATTTTGAATCTGTACGCAAAATTTCTTGAAAACAATCCCTTGAAATCATCGAAAATTGAGAGAATCAAAAAAGCTGACCGAAACAACCAGTATCTTTGCGTCATACCAAACTATTTTGCGTCATTGACGCACGATTTCGCGTAAAAAACCCTGGATGTCTGTGCAACTCACATTTGCGGAATAAAATGTGCTTACCATCTACATGTGCAGCGCGATTTCAAATACAAATACATATGCGACCTACTAAAGTACCACGACAGTCAGTCAATTGAAATCTTCCAATTTAATTTTGAAGCAATTTTTATTTCATTTGTGAAAATTTTGTCTTTTCCACCTGAGGCGCTGCGCAACATCTGTGAATCAAAAGGATTGCTCACAGCGGTTTCAGCAGCTCACAACAAAAGCACAACGAGCAGACCTTAATTTTGACGATAGATGCGTGACATGAGCAATCGATTTCGAAGTAATTTTTCAAATTCATGTGTAAAACTTTTGTCTCTTTCAACTCCGACCGAGGCGCTGCGCGACGTAGCCCCCAGGCCCTGCGCGACGCGCGACGTTTGCCGGTACCGGTACCCCCTAAGTACCCCCCGTGCACATCTCTGTTTCTAAAAAGCGACCCGTTTCGCAAATACCCATGGGTAATTTTAATTCGTCCAAGCGAACATAAATTCAATTACCGTAGAGGCAAAGCGGAACGAAATAACAGCGGAAATGGTGGTGGTGTGTGCATAAAGCAGGCCCACTGGCACACACAGAGGTCCCATTGATGTTGATGTTGTTTTATTATTATTGTTTCGGTGGTTGTTGTTGTGTTGTTTTGCAGTGTGTCATCTCTGTGTTGTTCGCTGTTTTAATGTTTGCACAAATGCACTACTCTTGTTCTGCTTCAAGCACTCTCGTGTGCAAGCACACTAAGCAACTGTTTATTATTAGCACGACACTAGACGAGACACGAGCTTTTACAAGGCTAACAGGAGCGAGTGGCTTGGTTCGTTGGTGAGATCGTGTTTGCGGTTTAGCTTTGGTCTCTTGACCAGTCGTTTCGCTGGCTTGCTTGGTATCTGTGGGGGCTTACCAGGGGGCATCTGGCTGCACAAACATTCTGTAGTGTGCTTTGTTTGAAATATCTGGTGATGCGTGTTTTTGTATTCTGCTGACTGCTGAACGGTAACACCTTTGATGGACTTTTAAAATTCCAATAGTCTTTGTACGGAGCTACAACAAAGACACGATTCTTGGGGTTTTGAAAATAGCTTCATCTACAGTTTAATTCTATAACATATTCAACTAGCTGAATGGTTGGTGATCACGTGATGCATTCTGTGCAGGCATCGCTATGGAGGCGGAGTTTGGTTTGCACAGAAAGAAAGCATGCATAACGTGATCGCCGACCAAACAGCTAGATGGATAGACTACAGTGGCGATCAAAAGTTTGGAAACCGGAAACCGCTGCGTGCGCAGCATATCGATTGGATGGGTAATTTTTGCGTTATTACTAGGCACATGAGCAAATCATTTTAATTTTTGGAACACAGCAATACAGTGTCCACTGCAGCACACAAAAACAAAAATAACACACGCCTAGGGTTAGGGGGAAAAAAATCCGGATTTTTTTTTAATTAAAAAAAAACTAGCCTATTGACCCGAGCGTATGTGGCTTAATCAATGCCAAGCCTTTTTGGTGAAGTGGCATTGACTTAGAAAGAAAAACAGTAACGTTTACTGAATAATAACCCTGAAGAAAATTTACCTTGTGCTGCCGTGAAGTCGCCTACAATACAATATTTTTTAATGCATTTAAATAAATAAAAAATGCGAAGTTTATGATTTTGCTATTTTTACCCGTTTACCCTAACCGAAGGCAAGTCTTTTTGTAAGTGAAGTAAAATTGAATACAAAATATAAAAACTAACGTTTTTTCATTTACCCGTTTTAAAAAGTGAATGTTTTTTACCCGTTTACCTAAGCCAAGCCTTTTTTGCAAAGTGAAAATGCAAAGTTTATTATTTTGCTATTTTTACCCGTTCACCCTAATCTAAGTCAAGCCTTTTTGTAAGTTAAGTAAGATTGAATAAAAAATATAAAAATTAACGTTTTTTTCATTAAAAAATACCGTTTTAAAAAGCTAATGCTTCTTTTACCCGGTTACCCTAACATAAGCCAAGCCTTTTTTCTAAAGTGAAAATGAATAGAAGAAACAAAAAAGTGACGTTTATAATTTCGTTTTGCAGTCATTGCTTCTTTTTACCCGTTTACCCAAACATGACCCAAACATTTTGCAAAGTGAAAATGAATGGTAAATACCATTTCGACCCAATTAAAAAACTAACTTTTTTCAAAGACGGTTTTGTTACATCTTTCGCAGTCGCTCGTCAAGTTTTGAGTCGCAGTTCGCAGTCGCTCGCAACAATTGCCAGTTGCCCATCGTGCGTTACGTTGAAATTATCGCTCATAACCATCGAGTATCAATTTGAAAATAAAACATGGAGTATCAATTTCAATGAAATTTACTTGTTTTGAATCCAAAGTGCAACTTGGAATGCCGATGTCGATGTGCGTTTTGCAATCCGATTTTTAAAAACAAAAAATTTCAAACTTTTTTCAAAGACGGTTTTGTTACATCTTTCCCAGTCGATCATCAAGTTTTGATCAGCCACGCTTCCATTTGCCTGTGCTGCGCTGAACTGTCTCTGTTGGCCAAAGAGTATCATGATGACTACAGCTATGAAGAGCGACGTTTTGAGAAAACAATCTCAACTGGCATTAATAAAAAAATAGGTTAAGGAAATTGAGACGGAGTTTTCCTAAGTAGCAAAAAAGGGCGCCAATTCAAATTGCAAAAAAGTGCCACAGACACTTTGTAAATTTAATAATATAGATTAAAAAAATTTTTTTTTTTACAAGTTAGGTTTGTTCGAAGCGTCTCGTCGAGCTGAGTTCATCTAGACTATTTTCAGAACGATCCGGAAAACTATAAGAGCGAAAATCGTGTTTTATTGAAATTATGTCCATTTCATAGAGGGAAAGTTGCATTTTCAACAGTAAAACAGGACAATTTTCGACGTGTACTTGAATATTGAACCGTTCTTAGTTGTTCCTCTTTAGAAAATTACCAAAATTTGACTGTGTTCAAAAATTCCTGTTTGCTGTAGCTAAGTCGGCAACCCCTGTCGACCCGGTCGCCCCCCCCCCCCCCCAAGACACTTACTTTCAGGTTCAACCAGCTATGCTATCTGCCACATGGCGAGAGCCCACTCTTCAAATCATCGTATCGAAAACACGTACCATGATTTCGCGATCACGTTGCGGGCAACTGACAGACGCAAGTTTAACACGTTAGTTTAGCTCAGCACGCAAGTTTTAACATGTGGCCATGTTATCGGGTATCTGAAAAACGGTCGTGTGATGTGGTATTAACCAACATCTCCGCTCCAATTGTTTAACAATATATCGCACAACTCCATTGTAGACCTATAACATACGCCAATCAACAAAATATCATGTTCATCTCATGGCCTACCGACTGAAAAAACATGTTCTAAGTTGCAAGAAAACGATTTCTGAAACGATATTTCAATTCAGTTAAGTCATTTCAACGCTAAAAATTGACTCTAGAAGTCATCCAAATCGAAAAACATGGAGTACGTCGGTCAAAATGACCAAATAATGACATGTACCTAAGCACACAAAGAAGTTGGGAAGAAAATTTGGTTTGAACTTTCAAAAAATTATGACATAAATCGAATTTTCAGAGCAAAGTAGAAGAAAAAATTTTCAAATTTTTTTTAAGTTTGAAAAAAATCCAAATTTAAAAAAAACGAAAAAAAATAAAAAATTTTTTTTCAAAGCCCCTAACCCTACACACGCCGTGTTATTTGAATACACACTATGGTACACACGCATTGCTTTGAATGGCATGCGAAACAGGCAAACGGCAGGTGTGAACGTTATGATAACGTGTGTTTCGTTCATGCCTGTTCACTTCTTTTGTCACAAATACAGTAGGGCGAGAATTCACACGCCACTGGAGTCGCTCCAGTAAACAGTTTGCCAAAAACAGCCACCGGACTGCAATTCAACCATTTTCATTTCATTTCAAAAGCGATCAGTACGCAAAGTGGTGGGTGTTACATGCATCTTTCTGTACAGTGTGTATTGTTTTTATGCACTGTACAGTGTGTCATGTGTTTTGTTGTGTTCATAAAAACCAAAGCTGGCATGTGTTGGGGGCAGACGCACTATAAAAGCACGCATATACCACCACGAGCACACGCGCGCATGGGGGTTTCCAAACTTTTGGTCGCCACTGTATATGTCATAGACTATACACTATCATGAAGAGTTCATCAACGTCATGGTGGTTTTTGAAGTAAAGTATTTGAAATGCGCGTGTCATTGCAGCGGCCCAGCCGACCCCAAACGAACCAGTGTTGTGTAACTGCCACACTTAATTATGCATGCGTTAGCAGGCGTCAGTGTTGGTTGATCTGATATTAATGAGAGTTCACTTTTAAGCACTGAACGAAGAGACGTTCATTGATGCTTAAAACCAGCATAAGGACATGGGGATTTTTAAAAAAACCGGAAGCATCTGACTGCTGGTGGCTTTGTATCATTGGTCCACAAAAGAACGCATGCATTGCTAATTTTTGAATGGCCATTTTCTTTTTACTGAAATCGACGAAATTAACAATGGTGAACTGTATTGGGGGGCATGTACTGATCTTGACTTCTTAGCAAAATTTGCAACGAAACACGAGAATATGATATTGGCAAACTGAACGCATTAGTGGTGTCACTGCAATACACTCTCGCCGCGTTGACAGCTAATGAAATGTCAGAATCAAGGAAACATCTCATACGAACGCAATAATTCTTGAAGTAGAACGAGTGACTAATATCGTTCAGCAATGTTTTTCTGTCGTATGTAAGTATTCGTTTCACTTTGCGTCCACGGTGGTGCCATCGCCCTGCTGCGGTTGCTGATTGCTGTCTTTGGTCGTAGCACGCTTGATCGCAATTGAAAGCAAAACAAAAAATAACTAATTGAATGAACGAACGACAGAGTGCCGCTGCATGCCAGTTTCCTGTCGTGCAGCCTTTCACATTCTCAGTCTTGAACATTTTCCGCTTCTATTGATAGAATAGCTAGAACTAGTTCGTTATCATCACATATCGGAACAAACGGGAAGCAATGAGGTATAATATCATGGTTGGAGAACGAAATATGCTTTTTTTCCATGGCATGCAATGAAGAACGAATTAACTGGGCAACAGAAACAACAAACCCGCAGACACTCGGCGTGCGATTTCCGGTACACTGGCTGGTGGTGCTAGCTGTTTTCCTTGATTATCACTGGCTTGGGGTGAAGAAATCGTAGAAAGCAGATTATGGCGACGTGTCTGCCATATGTCTTGCTGGCTGCTGTGTGCTTTCTTCTCTTTCCTCGCCGTAATGCAGCTCCCATGTGTCGCGTGTGTATGGACGGACAGGGGGTGCTGCGATGCGGAATTAGAAAGGAAATCTGTTCGTTCTATTTCTTGCGTTTTTGTGTTTTTTATTATTGAATCACCCAGACAAGATGAGACACCACCACGACCACACCGTGTGTGTTCCGTGCTTTTTCTGGCAAAGACACAAGGGAAGCAAAATGTGATCGGGTGTTTTTATTATCATCTGTTGTGTGATTTTGTGTACAACGCGAAACTGGCAGCATATTTGTGTCGCAGTAACAAACAAAAAAAGGACACACTTTTCCAAAAAAAAAAGACAAACAAATGCAAATCGAATGGTGAATTTTTAAAATTAACGACAGAGGCAGGCCATGAGGAATAGAGGGGTGGTTACGAAGGAATAGATTCGGATGATATGAAGCGTAGACTCAGAATTATAATCATTATTAATGATAAATTACGCGTTTTTCATAAAATTGCCCTTTTATTGATTTCAGTTACGGCGCACCTGGCGTCGAATTCAGCGCAGTGCAACCGCATGAAACGCCCATCAAGCGCGTGTTCTTTGTTCCCAATCAGGTATGCATTGTGCTATCTAAGAGAGGGCTTTGATATCGTTTGGCAAAATCGTGGATTGCTCAACTAATCCAGGCCAAGTAAAAACGGGGAATGTCACTGGAAGCTATGAAATCTGCTAGCAAAGCTCAAGCGATCTACTGTATTTTTGTCAAGGGTCGCCTGATAGCGCAATGCGACGACCAAACGTTCCACTTGTGGGAGATCAACTATCACGAGGAGACGGCAACCAGCCAACTGGAGCATGTGCACCAGGTGAATATGAATGTCGTAAGAGAACACTGGTAGACAATGTGATATTAGTTATATGCAAACTAAATAGAATGCCACCTGTCAGCTGCAGTCAGACTGCAAAACATGCACTTTGCTCACTTTGGCATTTGAACGCGTGAAACTGATTGGCTGTAGTGGGCGTAATCGTAATGTACCAACCGCAAATTCAAGACTGGAGTTTCGTGAACAACAATAAAAATGCAGTTCACTCAGGTTGCGACGGACGATCGACTGAAGACGATCAGCGCAGTGCGATTGCAGACGTTGAAGAGTGAGACTGAGGGGCAGGCAAGCGTGGCACATCGATTGCTGATTGGCACTGAATCGGGAAATCTCTATGAGATGGCCACGGACACTCTGCAGCTGCACGACTACATCATCTACCAGGACACTGTTGTCAACGCGTACGTTCGTTGTGTTCATTTACGAAGTGAAGTCGTTGTCTGTGCAAAGTGCACTTTCGATTCAACAACACGATTTACTATTTGATGGTGCAGTCTGCACCATCAAATTGTAAATCGTGCCGTGCAGTGGTTACTTTTAGTCACAAACAATCACACAGGCACGCATGCGATTTCGCACCCACGTGACAAAGCGTGCTTGTTGATGTGTTTCTTTGTAACTACGTGAAAACTACGTGTTTCAAAAAAGCCCTGTCAAGGTTTTGACAAGTTGATTGTATGCTCATTGTTGCTGCTTGTTTGTATGTACCAAGTTCCACTAATCAGTTGCAATGTGTAAATTTACATCGTTTGGGGGGGCAGATTCAGTTCCTTTGACCGAGACTTTTTCATTTTTTCAGTGTGCCCGAAGAATATAAAACGACTGCCGGAGCGGTCGAGTGTCTCGCGATTGCTGGCGATCCTGGACGATTGCTGATTGGCTACACACGTGGCCTGATCGTGCTGTGGGACTGTGCCACGAACACTCTGCTGAACGCTTATGCCACCGGACAGGGCGTTGAGGTGCGTCGTGCACGTTGTTCTTAACAAGTGATTATAGTTGTGTTCACAGTTCAGCTGCAAGAGACTGCGCGACATGCCGTCTAGAACGTAAATTTTGTCGCCCAATTTGTCGCGTCAATTTTCTCACATAATGTTAATTGCAGTGCGCTGGTTGGCCACAAAAATTGCACATTGGTTGGTTGGTGTTTTAATCGAAGATTGAAGACTTCCTAAAAAACAACAATTTAGTCAGTCGACTGGTACTCGAACGAGGGAGAACGGTTCATTTCGTCGCACAACGACGGCAGCTACGTTGAGTGGAGCGCCAGTGAGCCGCAGAAGCCGCTGCGATCGCCAAACATTCCATTCGGCCCATTCCCGTGCAAGCCGATCGACCGCATTCTCTGGAAGACAAGGTGGCATCATTGGAAAGCGTGGATTTCGTGGCATTTTGAAAGATGGCGTTATCGCCTCAGATGACAGGTTGATTGTTGTTCAGCGCTGACGGCGACTTTCTGATTTTCACGGGCGGCATGCCGCGAGCGTCGTTTGGCGATCGTTCAACGGTGGCCGTGCAACGCGGCGACAAACAGCTGGTGTTTGACTTGACAAGCAAAGTGCTGCACGTGCACACGCTCGACGCTCAGCTCGAAGATGGTCGGTTTTGGTATTGTGTGATTGTGAAAGGAAAGCAAACAATTCCGCCAGCATTGTGTGACCTGCATCATGCCTCCGTTGTTCGCTGGTGGCTCATGGCGCTGTGCGTCGAGAGATGCACGGTTGGATAGTAGTTGCATGGTGGGCTAAGATGAATGACGCACTTGTGCTCTATAACTGCTTTGCCACCGGTGTTTCAGCGATCGACAATCCGCACACGCTGTTGATTCTGTGCGAGGAGGAGCTGGTGGCTGTTGATCTGTTGCACGACGACTGGCCGATGCTGCGTCTGCCGTACCTGTGGCCGTTGCACGCAGCACCGATCACCGCGTGTCAACACGTGAGCGACGTGGCAGAGAGTGTGCTGCAGCAGTTGACGGACGCTGGCAACCAACAGCTCGCTGGCCGTGCTCCGTACTCACGCCGCGAGTGGCCCATACAGGGTGGACGGCTGAAGGACGAATCGGGCATGCACACTGGCTCGGAGCTGTTGATCACTGGGTGAGCACTGGCAGAAACACCCTGCGATACGTTTTGTGAACTGAGTTTGCGTCGCACGTGCCACGGTTCACAACGATCACAAGTTTTTTTCCAACAATAGATTGTTGTTGGGCATTGAACGCAACGATTTTGTCACGAAACGATTCACAAATGAACATTTTTAACGCAAACTGCGAATAATTCAACAGTGCGAGAGCATCATTATGCAGCCAATCAGTGTTGTGTAATTGAGAGTATTTTGCAAGTGTGTCACTGGTTGCACGCGCGCACAGACACGAAGACGGCAGCGTTCGCGTGTGGTCGGCTGACACGGTGTGCATGCAGCTGCTGTGCACGCTGAACGTGGCGCGCCTGGTCGATGGCTACGTGGACCCGCACGAGGCGGCCACGGACGACGACGACTGGCCCCCGTTCAGACGCGTCGGGCAGTACGACCCGTACAGCGACGACCCACGCTACGCCATACAACGCATGGCGCTCGACGCTGCCTCGGGCGTGCTCGCGCTGGGCACTGCCGCCGGACAGACCAGTCTCTGGGCAATCACGCACCAGCCGACCGTTAGTGCTGTGCTTCTGTGTTCAACCGCTGCAAAGTTGGAGAACATTTCTGTATTCTGAACTGCGCCGTCGCCGTGAATACAAAAAGAACGAAAAGCTCGTCCGTGCGACGGTGTGGTGTCAGAGAAAGTGGTGCGCTTGCTGGCTTGCAGTGCAGGACGCCGCAAAAGCTGCATCATGCGGGCGCATCGCATCAACCGGTGTCACGTGAACTACTTAGCATGTCAAGTGCAACACAACTGAGGTGGCTGCGACTCTCAACAACGTACCACTACGAAGCGATTGTTACAGGAGATCAGCGAGCTGCGATCGATCACCGTGAATGTTGTGCCGGATCGTGAGACGTTCACATGGAAGGGTGAGCCTGCGCTGTCGTTGCGTCAAGAGAGCATCACATTCGCACACGGCTACGTGCCGCAGTTGGTCGTGCAGATCGAGCCGCCCGCTGCGATCACAGCACTGGCGCTCAAGAACACCTGGAATCTGTATGTGTGTGCGCCGTTGTGCAACAAGAGAGGTTGATGTTCGTGTCAGTGTTGTTGATGTCTGTGCCCTATCACACGCCATGTCACCTGTCCTCGCAGTTTCCTACGTTCTGCAGAATAAAATTGATGAATGGATGCATAGGGCATATTCGAAACAGGAAATTCACACGATGTTGTACTGAGCTAAGCATTTGCGAGCTGCTTTCCTTTTTGCAGTGTGGCCATCGGCACGGGTCACGGCTTTGCGTTGGTGGACACCGCTGAAGGCAGCAGTGTGTACACGCAGTGCCTGCTCACTACTGAAGGTACACGACTTGCCCGTTTTGTAGCGTTTTGTCCATTTATGGCGAACAAAATTGGAGCAGTGTTCTTTTTTTGCCAGAAATGAACGCACATGAAACGTCGGCGATCGAGGCAACAATGACACGATTCAAATCTTTCAAAAAATCGTTGCGAGAGTCGTTCCGGCGACGGCGACGACACGCCGCTAATCGATCCGCCTCACCGTCAAAGGTGGCTTACAATCAAGAAAAACACGTTTGTTTTTTCCTGGGAATGATCCTATCCTAACCTATCAAAAAGGACTGCTGCTGCTGCAAACACACTAAACACAACAGACAACATCACTACAGCTCCAATGACAGTACATCATTTCAAGTTTTCAATAAATTTAATTTATTGCTTTTTAAATTCTCAGTCGGGTGGCGAGCCAGCATCGACAGCGGGTGCCGCCGAGGCGTCGCCATCAAAATCACCACAGAAACGTCAGTTGCCGAGAGCGGACGACGCAGAAGATGTGATGCCCGTTGAAAGGGCCATTGAGGCACGCACTGAGCAGCCGGAAGCACTCGCAAGCCTCGTCAGATGCTTCCTGTTTGCCGAGACCTATGTCACCAGCGGTATGTTGGCGTTTTTGGGCGCAGTTGAACAAAAATTCAATCCAAAGACGAATTTGTTCGTAGTTATGTATATTGTTTGTTGTTAAGTTGCAGCCATCTGTGGGCTTGTTTTGAAAAGTATTGCAACGGAATGTTTCGTTTGACCGTTTGACCGTGTGCGCGCATTGATTGATTGAATTTCGTTCACAGCAACCGAGCTGAGTCGCTCACTGTGGGTTGGCACAAACGGTGGTGCGATCAAAGTGCACGTGATCACTGAAGCGAACACCACGAACGACGATTCCAGCCCTGGACTGATTGACGAGAGGACGCCCGAGGCACCGGCAGCGTCGGCGAGCGGCGACACTGAGCAACAAGAAGGCAGCACGAACGAACAGCAACGGAGCAGTGAGCCAGCGGCAGCAGAGACGCAGCCAGCAAGCAGCGCACGTCGATGTCGACTCGCCAAGGAGATCCAGCTGCAACACGGCGCACCAGTGCTCGCCATTTGCATCGTCGATCAGCACGACACGCCCATTGAGGTGCACAGGCCGCCGCAGGCCGCTGCTGCCGCTGCTGATGCTCACGTTCGTTGTTGGCTTCGTTGACGGCGTGCTGTACAGCGACAACAACAGCGCTGGCTGCATCGCCGCAGCATTGTTCGTTTCATTTGCTGTTTTCTTTCCAGACGCCCGCATCGCATCGTGTGCTGATCGCAAGCGAAGAGCAACTGAAGAGCTTCACACTGCCGGCGCTGAAGCCAGGCCGCAACAAATTCAAGTTGACCGCGCTTGAAGGCTCTCGCCTGCGAAAGACCGCGTTCGCCGCGCTGACCAGCAAGAACGGTCGTTTTTTAAACGCATTGGTAGTTGATATTACGAAATTTTTAGATTCTGCAACTGAATGGAGTGTGCAGACGTAGAAGGGAAACTAGTTTCAAGCTTTATGTGACAATTCAAAGTCGCCCAAGTGACTCGGCCCCACTTCGGAGACTCGGATCACTTTGCCAATTGCCAAACCGTGTCACTCGTCACTTTGGAATCACTTGTGACGGATTTTTTATGTTCTATTTTTGAAAAAGATCACTGAATCGCTAATCGGCTAATCGGTGTGAAATCAAGAGTAACTTTCGTAGTTCACTCATCTTTGTTTTGCAGACAGCAACCGACACGAGTCATTCTTGATCGCAATGACGAACCACGGTGAACTGCAGGCATTCTCGTTACACAACCTGCGTAGATTCATGAAAATTGACTGCATTCATGTACGTTCATGTCCGTGGTGGAAATGTTAGAACTAGACACTACACTTGTACTGTACGCTTGCTTGCGTTGCAGCATTTTCAGAGGCAGCTAGTTGCATGCAAGGTCGAAAATTGAACTTTGTGAAAGAACTGTATGAGAAATTTGTCACTTTTGTGTTTCTGACCAAATCCGGTTCCTGAACCAATCGTCCCAATGACAAGAAAGTTCCGAAGATAATTTTATGTCAGAAGTGAAGATGTTAAATCCATTCAATACTGTTATTTTTTGTTTTTCGGTTCAAAAGTGCTGATCGATTTCACTGGATACTTTGCAGATCTGACGTAGCATTTCATGTCATTTCACGAAAGTACATTGCTCGTGTATCAGGCGTCCGACGTGCACGGCATTCTGTCGACCGTGCTGACGAGCAACGCCGAAGGCCTCAGTCTGACGGCACGTGGCAGCGAGTGGCAGCGTTTCGCGTGCAGTGCGTGTGTGGCCGTGCGTGCGCAGTGCTCGCTGACGCTGCCGCAAGGAGTGCGCCCTCTGAAGCAGAGCACACAGCCTGCCACCGGGCAGCAAGCGGCCGCCGCACGCGATGCGACACCGCCCGCAGAGCAACCACCGAAAACGTTGGTCGTCGCAGTGTTCGTAGTTGTTGCTCAGTCGCTCTGAACGCATCGTCCATGGTGCTTCCAGAAACGCTGTTCGAATGTTCTGAGTGTACCTGTAAATCGCAAACTATACATCTCACACAGTGTCACTGTGTTTTGTCTAGTGATTCGAATGAGGCAGCAGCCGCGAGCGACCTCGACCAATCCGGTGTGGCAGACGACTCTGGCCACTCGACATCGGCGAACACATCGCAGTTGCCGACTGACATCACGCTCGACTCGGTCAGGGACTACACCGCAGCACACGCTACAACCGCTGCACACAACAACGACACTACTACTACTACACCGCCACTGTGAGTTGTCATCGTGGTCGCTGCATTGTATGAATCTTGCATTTGATGACCCGTTTGAGTCGAACAATTGGCGTCATTTGGAACCAATTCTGAA
This sequence comes from Theristus sp. LFF4_11, assembly GCA_030248135.1. Lineage (NCBI taxonomy): Eukaryota > Metazoa > Nematoda > Chromadorea > Monhysterida > Xyalidae > Theristus > Theristus sp. LFF4_11. The sequence goes on along the minus strand of JASANC010000641.1, from coordinate 143,022 downwards.
TTCGGCATTGGCAAACTTCACCTGATCGCTGCAATACTAATCGAGCAGATCATTGACCGTTGTTTCTGCCTGTGCGCCTGTTTCACTTTGCGCATTGCAAGCGATTGCTTTTCAGTTCGCCAGCGCCGATCACTGACGAAGTGGTGAGCACCGTGGCGCGCATGCCCGTGAGCGAGGCGCCACCAGGCACCGTGCTGGACGTGGTCGCTGTCAAGGCAGCCGAGGCGGCGGGTGAGCAAGTGACGGTGCTGGAGCAGCCGACGCAGAGCGCACGGACGACAACGACGAGCGAGGTGACGACCAGCGACGCCGGCGACCTGGTGGTGGTCGAGAAGACGCACACCACCGTCACCACGGTGACCGCCGGCGACGCCGCAGCCGCACTCGCCTGCCAAGTGGTGCGCGACGTGGTGCACGTGAACGGCACGCACAACGCACAACACCACCAGCCGCATGACGCCGGTCCGTGATCGCACGTGCTTGTTCGCGTTTCTTCAGATGCCAAAGTCAAGCCTTTTTCTGTGAAGGCACAACCGCAAATCGGAGTGTTCAGAAATCAGTTTTGCGGTGATTCTTTTGCATTCATATCAGAACTCTTTTTATTCATTTTTTGTCTTTGTTTGTTTGCAGACGATGAGATCGCGAAGCTGAAAGAGGAAATCAAAGAGAAAATGAAACTGGAACAGACGAACGGCACGTCGACGGACGAAGCCGGTGAAAATGCAGAGGCAGTGCAGTGAACTGCAAAGTTGTTGTGTTGCACGAGTGGCACGACTGCAAGCATGAACGATTTTCTTTTTTTGTTTCATGATTCTATGATGTTCCGTTGATATGATTTTGTTCGTCACCAAAAAAGGACATTCGAATACACATTGCCAGTTTCTGATCTTGATGTTTCTTTTCACGTTTTATTTCGTGTTCACCTGTTTTTTCTGCATGCTCTGATCGATCTGAGCTGAACGTTGGTATTTTATAGTGAGGGACCATATAAGATCATGAATATTTCTTTGACTCTGCCAGTATTTTAGTCCATGCATTAACTACCTAAAGGAAACTTCCGTTGATACAAAGCAAACGTATTACCATTAGCAGTTCTTATTGGCACCACAATTGCTGCACTGCCGTGATACTGCAAGCGAGCGATCCGCGTTCATTATTACCTTGATTGATTATTCAGGAATTGTTTCGTCCTGATATCGAGAGAGATTTGTTATTCCAGTGTCATTATCACAATCGTTCCTTCTTGCGATACTTTCAATCCATCAAAAATGTTCAAAAATGGTGTTTTTGGAGAGCTTGAAAATGAGTGATTGACGGAGCCAGTATGGCCTATTTTTTTAAACGTGTCCCACTGAAATGACGTCATGTGCCACAAAACATGCGCTTGTCGTTCACAGCAAACCAGACAATCCGTTTAGCCGATTTCTTCCCGTAAACAAATGGTGAATGTCAAATCAGTCACACCAAGCTGAAATTTTAGTGCCTGTACTTTGACAAACGGGCGTTTTTAAATAAAATGACGTCACGTTAGTCCGGACACGTTTGCATAAATCCACAATAGTAATGTTAAAATCGAGTGCGTTCAAATTTTTGTTGACACTAGATTGTTTGCTTTAGGGTTGATTTTGAAAACTTTTGCTTCTGACCATTTTTGGCAGAGTGAGTAACATGTATTTTTAGTTTAATCCATTAGCTTCATCGCGGGGTTTTGCACGTTTTGCATATTACAAATTCATTTCATCCATTTTGTTTTCGATGTCGTTTGCTTGAGGGTTGCCAAAGTCCAAATAGAACGCAAATTTCTGTTTGTGTTGCGTTTTTTATAATGTTTTTCAATTACCATATACAATTTGCGTTGTGATTTGTGTGTTTTTTGTTTTAAGAGTGCGTGCCAATTTCTCAAAGTATCACATCTTTGATTATTGATTCATGAGATAAATTTCATTGATTGAGGTTGTTTCTCAACAAAGTTTTCACAACAGACCTCTTTTTGTTGATTTTTGCAGTCCGTTTTCCGTATTTATTGAAGGGTAAAGTGTTATTTTGAAGCGACAGGTTATGGTAGTCATAGTGAACGTTTTTTGGAAGTCTGAAAGCTTCAAAAACATTCACTATTATGGGCAAACAACACTTTGCTTTGTTCATTTGTTCTCTTGCTTTTAATTCAGTAAATACTGGATATTATTATTTTATTTTTAACAGATTATTTATTTTATGGGTCGTTTTTGTAAAACCATTTAAAAACAGTTGTGCATGTCTTCAAAGCGGTTTTTTAAAGATATCAGCGTCCACAGCCCTAGCCCCTTCCCACTTCTAGCTGATCGATTCCATTATGTCCGTTATTGTGTTATTCTTGTGTTGTTCCATATAAAAAGATAACTTGACGATTGGGCAGATAATTTGCGTGTTTTCTGTTGCTATCAACCGATCAAAACAACCGTGACATGGTTTTGTTGTACTGTTCACCACCGAGCACTATTCGCACAGTCTGTTGTTGTCTGCAGCCATGGCTGACGAGCGTCATGCCGCGGTCAACGAGCACACAGACGAGTTCAGGGCGTACGCCGTCTTCAAAATCGCATGCAACAAAACGTGACCACTGTTTTTCTGTTGTTTAGTGACAACTCCGTGTGTGAAGCTCTTGCAACTCAATTATATCGTAGTGATGTGGCACAGTGACAACACAAACACATGCCAAGACACGACTCAACAGCGTGTGTGTGATGCAACGTCACTGTGTTGAGAGCAGTCTGTGCAGTTGCGTGTTTTCAGTTTGCAGCTGCTCTGTTGCTCCGAGCACGTTGCCTCCGCCTCAGACACCATCGTGCTCAGCGTGCAGTCGCATCTTCAGAGCAGCAACGGCGTTGCGTCGCGTCACAGCAGTGTCTACACCGATATGATCGGGTTCGACTTTACAAGCTGGCACAAATTTCTGATTTAGTCCTGTCATGTCGAATGCTGTATTTCTGCGCAAAGTTGACGGTTGCAGTTTCATGCTGATTGACAGCCGTGGTGGCGCATCGGCAGTGCGTGCACCGTGTTCGCTCAGAGCGAGTCTGCCTGTGCCAACCGTGTGTTTTCAGTGTGCCAGCGTCCGGCGACACGATCGCCATCTACGTGTTGCCGTTGCTGCGTGACGCTGCTGACGAGAGCGAACTGCTGCTGCTGCTGATGCACGATGACAGCGAGATGCTCACGACATTCCAGGCTGAGCTCGACGCGCACTGTAGACGATTGGCTGTGCGCTGGCATCAACATCGACATCAGGTCACACTGTGAACGCGCTGTGAAGCTGACTGACAGACATGCCTTTCGCAAAAATTCGTCATTTTCGACGCTTTCCGATGATTTCAGGAGACGTACGTCAGTGAGAGTTTGGCCGACTGGCACAGCAGCTGTGTGCTCTACCTGAAACGGGTTGTGCAACGGCTCAGTGACTCGCTGCCTGCGTTGCTGTTTGCTGTCGGTCGCTTCAGAATGTTAGTTTTTCATTTGCCCACTAAACTTTGATTTTTTTCTTTTTGCAGCTCATGATTGGTCGAAAGGTTGCTTCGGACACGAACAACGGCGACACGGACGAAAACGTACAAGCGGCTCAGTGCTCAATGGCAGCCGATGTGCGTCTGGTGTCGGAGTTCTGCTGTGGCATTCAGAATTTGAGGGATCAATTTGATGAGATTGTTGTCACCGTCAAGAAGGATCACCAGTCAGAGCAATGGCAATATTGCGTCAATTGTTCAGGTTTGATTCCAACGTTGTTCCCAACGAATCAGTTTGCGAAATCAGAATGCGTATCTCGCAGAGGAGACCGAATTCACAGCGGAGTGGGCGTTGATCCTGCGCCGGCTGCTGCACGCGCACGCCACGGTGGCCGCCTTGAAGGAGGTGATGCTCGCGTTCAAGCACAAGGCCTACGGCGATCTGAATGCGTTCACACGGCTGCTCGGCGCTGCCGTCAACGACCACTACGTGTTGTTCCGGTTGGTCGTGCTGCAAAAGTTAGCTGACCCATTCTGAAACGGCAACGCCTGCTTCGAAACGTCAAATACTCACTCAAGCCGATTGGCGCAGCACATCAATAACTATGCGTGCTCTGGTCTGTAATATTATGCAATCTGGCCGATTTATTCATTCTGGCATGCTGATTCGACCAATCACTGAGCCCCATTCGAAACTGAATCAGCCGATTGCCAGTTTGAGTGCACTCGCAGTGACACTGCTGCATAACTTCACAACCGTGCAGCACCTTGGAGTTCCTACGCGGCAGCCGCAACGACGCTCTGCTGATCGAGTGGTCAAAGCAGCAAATCGGTCTCGGCGGCCAGGAGCACAAGCTGATAGTGCTGCTCGAGCAACACCTGCGTGCAACGCGCACGCCGAATGAAAGCAACAAATGATTGAGTCGATCAATCGACGTTGTTGCTGGTGTTGTTGTCAGTCGATCAATCAATTGCTTCACAATATTCTTCTGGTCTGTGTTTTTATCAATTCTGCTTCTGCAACGTTACAAATCACGTCTAACACCCCAGAAAACATATCCGATATAACAAGACAAAAAACCCACATGGGAAATAATATCTAGATAAAATAAAAGTATTAATCAAAGCAAAGCTGTGCGTTAGGAAACTGCAGTCACAAAAGTTGTGGCAGTTTCAATCTACGTAAAAAACGTTGCAACAAACAAACGTTCGGTCCAAAAATAGCAAGACGAGTACGTAACTACAATTAGAATTAGAATTACAATTAGAATAAAAACGAATTAGAAACCAGGCACATATTGCATTCATGTGCTGCTATAACAAAAAACCGATAACAACAAACACAATTGGCGTTTTTCAACATCTTATGAAACTGCTGCTAGCCTGCTACAGTGGCACGAAATCAGATCTACTTCGCCATTAAAACTATGATCCATGACAGTTTTGTAACTCCGTCAACAAACACCAGATGCAACAACAGCACCGACTACGAATCACGTCAGTGCGTATTTCTGTTAAACTAAGAATCACCTGGCCGACTAGAACGAAAAGATACTAGACAAAGAAAGCATGACCTAAAAAGCAAAATATGAGAAGGCCACGACGATCTCAGCCTAATCAACAACAACAACAGGGAGCAATGGTCGTAATCAATTATATGTATGTTTGGAATCTGAGAAACACTTATGCACACAACGGTTAGAACGTCATCAAAGAGTGCAACGATTATGGATGCAAATATCAACACCAAGTAAGTAAGTATATATTTCACCCTGCCCATGTCTGTTCGGTGCAGAATTATTATGACGCGACAAACAACTTTATAAACCATGTCTATTTTCAATAAACCAAAAAGGTCAATTAATTAAAAAAACATGCCTGGTCCTAAAAAACAGTTTTGCATTGATTTGTGTTGATCTGTTTTCACGCATTGCGCACAGCGTCATCAATCGCTTTTGCCACCCTTTCCACGTTTTTCGTGTTCAGCCCGCACACATTTATTCGTCCGCTCTTCAGCAGGAATATCTTGTGCTTTTCACGGAGGTGTAACGACTGTGCTTCTGCAACACAAAGCATTGTCAGACGTTTGCATTATTTATGAGCCAGCGAGTTTCATAATCGACTAAGAGGAGCTCCCTTTCACTCTCGTCATTTTCTTCATCCCAACGCTAGCGCGTACGTTACATGCTACTAAAACAGACCCTTGCAAAAGTATTGCATTTTCCGCTCTGCATTTCGCTGATTAGATTTCCAGTCTCTCTCATAAAGAGCTTACTTGTCTGTCAAAGAAGCTGAGCTTATCAAGCAACCTTGATGCTGATGGGAACAAAGAAGCGAATTCCATAGCAACATACAAGAAAAGCCTCACCAGTGATGCCGAGAAACGAGAACATGCCGATCTGCTTGGTCACGTGATCCCAGGTGCCGGGCGTGCCGAGTCGCTCGAGATGAGCACGCAGCTGCGCTCGCATCTCCTTGATACGACCCGACATTTCCTGGATGTGACTGTGCCTACAAGGCAAGCGCAAATGTTAGAGAAAAATGAGTTGCTGACATTTGCGTGCATGGTGGAAGTGGAGTAAATCACAATGTGGCGTGTAATTTCTGGATTTGCAACAGCGGCAGTTTGGCAGCCAGAAAAAATTAGCAGTCAAGCAAACAAAACACGTTCGCGTACCACTGCGCGCGCCACTCGGGCGTGCTGAGCACTTTGTGCACAATTTTAGCACCATGATTTGGTGGATTCGACCTGAAAGTTTGAACGTGAAACACTACGCCGTTGGACACAGGCACCATACCATAATGCAACTCGTCTAATTGAATGTTCACCAATTTGCTCGAATTTGCAGTGTGATCTGCGACTTCACAGCCGGTATGACGTTCTTGTCATTCACGACCACCGTCAGATTACCAATTCGCTCGTCTGAAAAAAATGAACCAAGTTAAAAAAAAAGTCGATGAAACTTGTGCATTGATTGAATTTCAACAGCACGAAACTCACTGTAGAGGCCGAAATTTTTCGCGAACGACTGAGCGACGAACATTTCCATGGCTGGCTGCTCAGCAGCGTAGCGCACAGACCACGCGTCTGCTGCAGGGTCACCTGACGCGAAGCCTTGGTAGGCAATGTCAAACAGAGGCACCAACTTGCGTGCCTGAACAAACGCGATTGCACATGAGTGTGAAACGTTGCAAAAGTCATGTTCCAAGCGTATTTCAGCACAAACAACTGAAGTATGTGCATTGCACCATGATCGTCTTGATGATGCCTTTCCATTCGTCCTGCGTTGGGTCCATGCCGGTCGGATTGTGTGCGCAGCCATGCAGCACCACCACCGAGTTCTCGGGTGCTTTCTGCAAATCCATCTGCTTCTTCTGTTGCAGATTGAGAGAAAAAGCAACAATTCAACAACGGCACACACGTCCAAATCGGCGATCATGCCGTCATAGTTCAGCTTTCGGTGCTCTTGGTCCCAATAGGCGTAGTCGCGCACTTCCTTGAAGCCGGCCGCCAGGAATATGGAGCGATGGTTGCCTGCACAAACGCGAGCCACTTGCGTCCTTCCAGACACCACAAAAACTCATCAATGCAATCAATCAAAGGCAGCTCGAAGCGACTGACCCCAGGTCGGTTTTGAGAGATATACAGTGCTGCAGCGCAAGTGTTTGCCCATGAAATCGGCAGCCACACGCAACGAGCCGGTGCCTGACAAGCACTGGACGCCGAACGCCTGCACCGAAAGGATAGGTGTGCTCATTTGTTAAACGCTGGCAACTTGCACTTGCAAACAGCACACAGGCAAAACAAACGTGATTAACATTTTCAAAAGCGCAAAAAAGTGAGTGACAATTCCATTATTCGACGGAGTCTTGCTTGATTTGTTGCTGCTCTGTTTTATTCGGATCTTCACATTCAGGGCCAGGCACATAGAAGCAAAGTTCGAATGCAAACGAGCAAGCTAGTCATGGCACACGCCGCCTGGATGGTGCTACAAACTGCGCGCGAACTGACCAGTCCAGCGTTTATTGCGGGGTGTTGGTCGCCCAGAACGAGTCTGGTCGCTTCATTGCAGAATGGCTCGTAGCCCAACACAGGCAAATATTGGTGGTCCTCAGTTTGATCAGCGGCCAGCATCGTTTCAGCCGTGCGCACCACCGGCAGCACCCACGGTTTGCCTTCTTCCGTTCGGTACGCTGATACAGAATTTGGAAACAATTTGAGTCATCATTGGCAATGATGAGAACACAGGCAACGTAAAAGAAATGACGCAAAAATCATGTTTTGTGCGTTTGAGAAAAATTGTCTTTTCGTGGTCGATTGACACAGCGACAAAACTGACCGCCAACGCTGAGGTTCACTTTGTTTGGATCGGTGCAGTCCGTGTGCATCTTCGACACGTGAAACACCTCGATCGGCGGCGCCACTTCCAGTCCAGCGCAACGCGACATTATTGATTGATTCGTTCGTCTGTTCTGTTTGTTGCTCACGTGATCGAACAGAAAGTGACCGTGCTTAGGGAGGGTTAGGGGGTTTGAAAAAAAAATTTTCGTTTAAAAAAATCCGGATTTTCAAAATTTTCAAATTAGATACAGTCCAGTACCGAAGGCGAAAGCAAATTTTCGAGGGGGGGGGTGTCGTCACGTGGGGGGGGGTGCCGAAAATTTTTCAGTGGGGGGGTGTCAGTCATGGTACAGTGACACCCCCCCCCCAGGCGTGGGCCATGGGGGGGGGGGGTGCACTATTGTAGAAAATTTTCTGGGGGGGGGTGCACACCCCCCACCCCACCCATGAGATTTTTTCGCTTAAATTTTGAAGGAAAAACGCTAAATTTTGCTGCAAAATCTTTGAAATTACAATGAAGAATGTCAAGTTATCATATATTTAGCTTATATTATGGACTTTAAAGACAAAAAATCATGATTTTTGAGCAAAAATTCATGATTTTTGGGCGGTCTGAGAAAATTTTTGGGGGGTGTCACTGTTACTTAGGCCCATCTAGGCGGGGGGTGGGGGGTTGTCTAGCAAATTTCGAGGGGGGGGTGTGGATGGTCCAGTGTCAGGTTTTGGGGGGTCGCTGGGTGTCGCGTCCCCCCCCCCCCCCACCCCCCCCCACGCGGAGGTCTCGGGTGCTCTGGGGGGGGGGGTGTACCCCCCCACCCCCCCCTCATCTTCGGTACTGATACAGTCGCCCTGGATATTTTGTAGTATTAGCTGATTGGTTGCCTGAACATCAGGTTTAAAAATTTTTTTTTATCTTTTTTCTGAATATTTTGATTTCTGTGCGTTTATTTTGCGTGGGCAAACAAACAGTGAGAAGAGATTTTAATGGAAACATTTTGTTTATGATTTGTTACTTGCAGACAAATCAAAAGCAGCAAATTTCATGGTAAAGAAACTTTTTTTTAATCGAACAAGGAACGATAACTGACGACGACGACGTTTCCCTTCGGAAAAAAATGCTGCAGAAAGTGTCGCTCGAAATTTAAACATTGTTAAGTTAAAACAGAAATTATGATTCAAAGCAGCACCGAAGACGTTAGACTTTTTTGACATTGGTCCTTTCCCGTTTTCTTATAAGGACAACTGCATCTAGCTGTTGCATGGTGGTTCTCTTTCATGTGGGGGGTGGGGGGGGGTACACCTAGAGATGTAAAGGTCAAAAAAAAAATTTTTTTTTTAATTTTTTTTTTTAAAAAAAAAGTAAAAAAAAAATGAGCATTTTTTTTTTTATTTTTTTTATTAAAAATTTTTGAAATTTTTTCTTTAATGTGCCCTGAAAATGCCGTTTTTGGCATAATTTTTCGAAAGTTCAACAAAAATTTTCTTTGACTTTACCTTGTCACTTAGTCTTCAACGCTGCAGGTGGTATTCTGGATTGATTTATCGACTGTTTTCAGCCTTGGTGAGTGATGATCGACTCGCGCATTGAAGTACTTGAGCGTCGCAAAGGCTAGTTCAACAAATTCCGATGTCGCTAAGGTGAGATAGAAGCAGAGAACTCACATTTACGCATCGTTTTTCAGGATCTCGAAAGCCCCCCCCCGCCTTTTTTTTTTTTTTTTTTCTTTTCCCCCCCCCCCCCCCCCCCCTTTTTTTTTTTTTTTTTTAGAGAGCAAACACGAGACAAACCCGCCGGGGGCGGCCCCCCCCCAATTTTCCCCCCCCCCCCCCCCACAGCGCCCCCCCCTTTATCCCCCTCCCAACAAATAACAACCAACTTTCATATAAAAAAAAAAAAAAAAAAAAAAAAATTTTTTTTTTTTAAAAAAGAAAAAAAATAGAAAATTTTTTTTTTCTTGACATCTCTAGGTACACCCCCAGAGCACCCGAGACCTCCGCGTGGGGGGGGGGGGTGGGGGGTCACGCGACCCCCACGACCCACCCCCAAATGAATTGAAAAAAGGAACCATGCAACAGCTGGATAAAGTTGTCCTTGGTTTAAACAAAGCACAGACAATAAAAAACAAAACAGAAAAACCTGACACTGGACCATGTTCACACGCAAAAATTAACCGACGACGTCGTCGTCGTCGTCAATAAAAAATGCATTTTGAGCTGTTGAATAAAAAATCTGAATTCTCCAACCCTTTGAGTTTATTTTTAACATGAAAAGGGTGCTGGAAATTCACACTCATTCAAAAGAAACACGATTCAATAGAATCCAGATCCACTAAAAAAGAAGGGTGCAGAGTGTGAGTAGCCCCCCCCTCGGCCGACCAATCAGCTGATTCCACATTTTATTGAGTTCGACTGTAGAGAGCTGAAACGCTGAAATGCGATAAAAACAGCTGAATTATGCTTAAAATACGCTAAAAACTAAGTATAAACGCGTATTTTACCTAAAGTAAAATTGGTTGGCCTGTCGTACTAAATCAAAGCACTGATGTTGGCAGACGTTGCCTAAACAAGCCTAAACCAAAACCTAATCCTAAAGCCTAATTCTAAGCTAAACATAATCCTGACCTAATCCTAACCTAAGCCAAGCCTTTTCAAGAAGAAAGATGTTCGAAAAATTGCGTTTTGAACAAGTTCTTGTTGAGTGCGGAGCGTGTGCAGGCGCGCTAGTGGATCATGAGCATGAGCATGCCGATGCCCGTGCGCGTGCGCTTTAGTAATGAAGCTTTAGGGTAAAAGGGCGAAATTTTCAAGAATTTCGAGCAAAATTGGACAACGGCCTAGGGTTGTTAAACAAAAATCGGAATTTTTAAAAAAAGTGAATAAAAAAACAAATGCCGATTTGCCTCCCGCATTATTCATGGAAAATGCTCATTTGGTCATTTGATCATTTGGTCGCGTGAAAAATTGGAATTATCGTAATTTTCGGAAATTTTTTACGAAATTATATTTTTCCAAAAAATTTCACCTCTACTTCAGGTACTGGTCCTACTCCGCTTCCTTGAAGCTTGAAACCATGAGGATCGATCACGATCACACGAACGGCGATCAACCGGGGCAGTACATTTGTGAAAGTCAGTCAGAGCAAAGTTGAGAAAATGATAATGAGTTCTGAGAAAATTGATTTGGCAAGTTGGCTGGTTCATTTGATCACGAAAAACGTGCCAGTGCCGCCAGTAACCTTTTTGTGGCTGAAAGTAATGTGACACGCGTATTCCTTAATGTGGCTGCAGCCTGTGATCATCAGTTTTATAAAAGCGAGTGGTGTCTAAAAAGTGAGAAACATAGTTGTTCCACAGGCGGGAGTTGGGGGCGATATAGTTCGACACCTTCATTGTAGAATACCATTGGTTTGGTGGTGAAAGTCTGCGAGCTGAAACAGGTGATCAAACGTGCTTGAGGCGTTGTTTTCGAGCGGCCATGAAACAGTCAGTAGAACAGCTGTCGTCATCAACACCACCAAGGTGTGTTTTGGTTTGGTTGGTGATGCGAGTGCAACCAACAGTAGAGAAGAGGGCGCTCTTTAATAATGCGTGGCCCAAGACAAACTGAATGCCCCAAGACAAAATGAATGGCCCCACACAAAATGAATGGCCCTGCACAAAATAAATGGCCCTGCACAAAATAAATCATCGGTTGCTTCCAATGAGTCGTAGGTTCCTAAACATAACCCTAAGCCAAGCCTTTTTGATAAGGTGAAAAAAGCCATTTTAGGCTTGGCTTAGGATTAGGATTAGGAACCTACAACGACTCATTGCAAGCAACCTCAGATCAAAAATCACAAAAATATCACTTAAGAATGTATACAAATCGTTAGGCCATTCATTTTGTCTTGGGCCATTTATTTTGTGTAGGGCCATTCATTTCGTCTTGGGCCACGCATGAGCGCCGAGAAGAGATGCAATTAAAAAGTAAAGCTCCGAAAGAAACTAGCAATAGAGTTCATTATTTCCACCAAAATTTACGATTGCCATTTGAATTTTTCGTTGTGTAACTTCAGAGCAGCTGAGGCTGACGCGTTGCTTGCCGCCATGCGCCACTATTTGCCCAGCACCGGCCATTTTTTGCGTCTGTTCATGGGCTGTGACGACGATCTGCTGCTGATGCTCGATGGCTTTGCTAGAATTCACAAATGCAAGTGCAGAGTTTGTCAACGGGCCAAGTTCATTGTTTTCCATCATTATTTTGTTTTTCAACATTTTTATTCGTTTCTTCGTGTGATTGTGACTCAATTTTGCTCGTTCATTTCCAGACAACCCGGCAGCACTTGACGCTCACGTTCGCCCAGCCGTCCTGTGGGTGTCGGTGCTCGTTGCGACCGGCTTCGATTCGAATCTGCTTGTTGACTGGCTGCTGTCGGAAGCGAGCGCGTGTGCCGCTCTGCTGCAGCTGTGCAAGCTGGCCGTTCGCACGCCACACGAGTTTGCGCTTGCCGTCGCCGCCACACGCACAACGTTCGACGCGACACAGCAGACGAGCGCACTGCCGCCGTGCGCAGCGTCAAGCGACCACGATTTGACGCTGCGAATCACGCAGAACGTCGCAGGGCTGCAGGACACGGCCACGTTTCGATTTTGCGGAAGTCGACGTGAAAAGAGGACAAAACGGCAAGAACACGCCCACAATGCTGATGTCACGTCGGATAAAACGCTTGGAACTGAGAATCTAAGCAGACTGATTGAGCTGTTGCACGATTTGAGGACGAAACTGGTCAATTACAATCGACAAGAGTTGTTTCCATACAACATACAACCATTGATTCGGAATTTGAATTTGGCTGAAATTTCATTGAAGTCTGTGATAAAGTCAGTGTAATTTATTGGAGATGGCAAGCGCAAGACCCTGTTTACAACAAGTGCGGTGAAGGGAGTCTTTTTTCGAAGGCTCGTCCAAACTACACGCATGTTTTGACGTTTTTTTGCAACTTTAGCAGCAATTAGTTATTTTTCAGATTTGATTTAAAAAAATCGCAGCAAAAGTTAAAAAACGGTCATTTTGTTGTTATTGTGACGAATAAAATTATTGAAAAGGAGGATTTTGAATTTGTCTGCTTGTCCTCGCGGTTATCCCGCAGTTGCGCCATCGAGCGTGTTTTTTGACAAGTTTGAAAAAAATCGCGTTGTTTTGTTTAGTGACCGCGCAGCTATGTTTTAGCACAGCCCCACGTTACTAAATATTGTTTCATGAATGCCGCTTTACAGTTAAGAGCACCGCCACGTAAATAAGCGCAGCTGGGTTGCGAATCGGGATGGGCAAGAAGGCGTCGTCGTCGGCGCACGGTGCAGCGCAACAGCCGATCGATCAGTACCGCAAGCAACTCGGCAAGCACGGCAGCTTTGAGCAGAAAAAGGAACACAAGGCACAGCGGAGCAAGCAGCGACGACGCGCTGACAAGTCCGGATCCGGCGGCTATGCGACCGGTGTGGTGGCGGCGTTGCTCGTGGGGCTGCTCGCAGTCTATGCCGCCATTTACTTCGGCCTCAAGTACGAAGACGCGCGTGTGCAGGCGACCGTCGACGCGGTCAATCAGTTCTGGCTCACCAACGCGCTGCCGTTCATCCGGCAACATGTCGACTGGCTGTGATCAACGCTGCGCGCGGTTGTCACACCGACAAAAATACTCTGGCCTTCTTTTATTTATCCATGTTGCCCAACCTGAAACGTTCCTTGGCTTGGCTCAGTTCCTTTTTTGGTGTTCGTTTTCTTTTGGTGGCCAAATAATTCGGATATTGTTTTGCTCGGACAGCTTGATGCGGTATGTTTGATTAAACCTGTCACTTTTTGCAGAATGCAGAATCGTGTGGTTGCAAAACATATTTATTTAGATAATAACAAATGGGGTGATTTTTCAACCATACCAGATACATTCGCTTCTCCTTATTGCAATTCAAAGTTTCGCTTGCTCTGTATTCTGCGAAAAAATTGACAGGTTTAAACAAACACGCTGTACTTTTCACGATTGTTCTCACGATGGCATATCACTCATCACCGTTTCTGATCTGCAACAGTTCAATCGTGGGACGCGCGGCAGCGCAGTCCCGCAATATTATTTGAAATAAAAAACAATTTTCAACTTGAGAGATTTACATCGTATGCAGTTGAGCACACGATAACTAACAGCAAGACTAGAATCGGCATGTGCTGTCACAAGAGGCACCACTGAAGATCACCTTGTCAAGAAAACGCCATTCTGCGAGCGGACTGTTCGAGCGCAGCGCCTGCCTCCTGTGCCGGTTGCTGTGCTTCTGGTGGCTCAGCGTTCATCTCGCAATGACCGGGGAACAGTTGAGAGGGGTCGCTGACATCCACCGTGTCCTTCTCGCCGTACGGCGGCACTCCGATCAGCGCCTTCACGTCGGCGTACGTCAGCGTTTCACGCTTCAGCAGTTCAGTCGCTAGCTGAATTCAACATCTCGTTGCGGATCGGAATGTCCGTTTGTAAAGGGATTTTGTTGCCATTCACAGACAACTAATCTCCCGAGAGACGATACAAATGATAAGAGACAAGTCTGACAACCCCAGATTGATGCGTGCTTTGTTACCTTGTCCAACTTGTGTTTGTTCTCTCTCAACAGGTGCTCCGCTCGAGCGTATGCCATCTGCGACAGTCGAATTGCTTCCTGAAGAAGAAACCACAAATCACAAAAGCAGCTTCACGAGCGCAGCTGCCAAGCGCGCGCACATTGTCCATGAGCTCGCCGAGGTGTTTGCTGAACGGCTTCCTCATGAACTCGTCCGTTCTGCCCATCGGCTGCCATGCCAACGGGCCAACGCGCTCGCTCATGCCGTACTCGCGCACCTGCACAAAGTGGCGCTCATGCAACATCAATTCACTAAGATCAACTCAATAAAACTATCAGACAAAAAATTCTTGGATGCGAATTGTGTTTTTGTCACCTGCGCGTACGCCCATTTGGTCACTTTTCGCAGTGCGTCCTCGCCTCCGGTTGTGGCACGCCCAAACTCGATCATCTCAGCTGCTCGTCCGCCCAACGCCATGCACATGCGGTCAAACAGCTAGGTGCAGACACAAAGTCAACAAAAGGCTGTATTGAAACAGCAACTTCACGAACAGCTGAGCACTGACTGCCCAAGCAAAGCATTCACCAACCTGCTCCTTGGAGAGCAGCTTCTGATCGGACGTGTTGTACTGCGCGAAGCCGAGCACAGACGTGGTGCGAGGCATTATTGTCACCTGTAACGGGGTTTCAAACCTTTGGTTCGTCAACTGAACTTCGCCTTCTTTTGATGTTGTTGTTGTTTGTTGCCCCCTTTTTATCCTTACCCAATGCCCTTGGGGAAAGGCAGTGTGGCAATTTTTTGTTGTCCACCACATGGGCTGCGACGTTAGAAGCAGTTTTTCTGCTTTTGAAGTGGGCGTTGGGCAAGCTGCGCTGGTATGCTGCGCCGCCTTCTGCTGCCGATCGCGAAAGCAAACGAAACGGAAACAAGAGAATGGTTCACTTTTAGCAGCGCGTCCGTGTGCTCGAGCAGCCAACCGACGAGCGCACGGCCGGACTCGTAATACGCGATTGCCTTTTTCTCTTCCGGCGAGATTGTGGCGCTGCGCTTTTCCGCTCCTGAGGTTGGTTGCAGATGTCACGTCAACATGAACATTTCAGTCAACAAGGATGGGAATAACTTTTGGACACATTGGAGACGGAACAGACAGTGGGCACACCTCCAATGATGCGCTCAACGGCAGCGTGCAGATCCACCGCGGCCACGATGTCCTTCTTGGTGCGTGCCGCGTGTATCGCAGCCTCATTCACGACGTTTTGGATATCAGCGCCTGAAAACGCGAAATTTCATTCTTATTTCATTCTTATCAACCTCTAGCAGTTGAGCCATTGGTACTCTGCAAAAAAATCTCACTGCTTTTGAGTAACCAACAGACTAGAAGTGAATGACTGAGACGCAGACCGCTAAACGATGGAGTCAACTGCGCCATGCGTTGCGAATACTCAGAGACATTCGCATCCAGCTTGATCTTTTTCAAATAGAGCTCGAAGATTTCGACACGCTCGAGCAACGTCGGTGGGTCGATGCTGATCTGGCGGTCGAAACGACCAGCGCGCAGAAGCGCCTGAACGAAGAACAATAAAAACTTGTGGCTAGCCTGTGCTTATAAAAACAGCGATTGATTCACGCAACGAAACAACAAAAAACACAAAAAAAAAACAATTTTTAAGCTGTACACCTGATCGAGAATATCAATGCGATTTGTACTGGCGAACACGACGACGCCAGCCTTTGTGTCCATCCCGTCCAACTCAACCAGCAGCTGATTCAGAGTTCGCTCATCGTCTGCTGAGCCACCGGCAAAACTGTAAAAACAGAAGTGCATGTAAAACTATAAAAACGATATTGTTTGATTGAGCAGCATTCCAGCAGCACATGTTCGACTGCGTTGTTCACCTGGCGCTGGTGGCGCGCTTGCGGCCGATCGAGTCAATCTCATCAATGAAAATGATGCACGGCGCTCGTTTGCGTGCGTCACGAAACAGCGAACGCACACGCGCTGCACCGACGCCTGTGCCAGCAAAGCAGAAATACAGCACCGCACCAGATTCCCAGTTTGCTACTTTTTGTGAACATGCCAGACCGAATAAAAGCAGAACAGAACACTGTGGCAAAAACGGCCTTGCCTCGTTGACCAACCTCCAATCATGTCAATGATGTCAGAGCCGGTCATTGCCATGAACGGCACCTTTGACTCTGTGGCAAGCGCCTTTGCCAGCAGCGTTTTGCCGCAGCCAGGTGGGCCGTGCAACAGGGCACCTTTCGGCAGGCGGGCACCGAGTTTCTGAATTTTTTTTAAATTTTAATGTGCTTCACTGCTTTCAATGAATGACAGAATTGGAATGCAACAACCTAGAGATGTACCGTGTACTCGGTGGGTCGTTTGAGATAGTCAACAAACTCCATGACCTCTCGTTTTGCCTCGTGCATGCCAGCAATGTCTTTGAATTTGATCTGTTTCGTTTTTGACACGGAGCGCGTTGAGTGATCGACCAATCGGTAGCGTGCCTCGCGCATTTTGTCCTGAAGCAACAAAAAAACTGAGAACATACAGCATGAAGCAAGATACAACGATACCAAAGCAGAAAAACAAAAACAAGCAGAACAGTTTTTGGTAAACCCGAACTGACCAGATTTCGCGTCAGCGTCGTTCGCATGGCACCAGCAAAGGGCAGCATCACAAGGCACGCCGCACCACACATCACAATCAACAGTTGAACTCTGAGGCACAGCAACAGAGGTGACGTCAAGAAGCAACACAAGCAAAAAGAGAGCTTTCAGTGCAAGTGCAGCCAATCAGCGAGTTGCCGTGCAGTGTGCATGCTTGCAGAACGTGGCCAAGTGAACGAACACTGAGAAGACGGTCCAGTTCTCGTATTTCACAGGCAGCCGTTTCGAGCGTGCTATGCCGAGCGCGTTCTCTGCTTGCTCCAGACGCTGCTCAAACTCAGCAACCAGCCGGCCGCGCGTTTCAGACTGCACCCCGCTGGCATAATGCCTCGCAAGGTCGAACATGAACACGCGCTGCAAAACAATCCAGCAAACAACTGATTCAGTGGTTGATTTCAGTTCATGAAACGCAGAAAACTCCAATAAAACTATGAGAACAGCAACTGTGGTCGCTTAGTTGACAAGCAACAATGAACAAAGTTCACCTGATCAGTGCTCTCCATGCCGTGTATGAAAGCGTCTTTGCGCAGATGCACATAAGCAACCGAATATGGAATACGAACGACAATTTGCTCAATCTGCAAGCAGCAGTTTTGTTTGGCAGCTTTTCAACCACAAATGACACCACCAACAACACCACCGACCTCGCCACTCGGCAGCAGCTCATTCCACAATTGCTCAGCGGTGACTTGCAGGTAGCTCGGACGTGAGAATTGCTGCATCAACAGCGCTGTCGCAACGCTCGTGCAAAACATCGTTACTGAAAACAATACAGCCATAACGCAATATTGTGTGAACAAACTCACACCGAGCACGTTGATTCGCTGCTGACTCCCGGAATGACCAATCAGCGAGGCCACTTCAAATACAACGCAGACAGATGCAAACTGCAAACGCACTGGCGAGTCGCACGTTGTTGCGCATCTGTGTCTTTGCCTTGTCCTCTTCGTCGTCAGCATCGTCGTCGTCGTCCTCATCGTCACTTTCATTCTCATTCCTTGGTGCCTTTTTGTCGTGCTCTCCAGGCGGCGGCTTCGTTGCGTACAACGCCGGGGCACGGTAGTTCGGTCGACCTGCGATCCAATCAACGTGCACAACACACACGAAATTGCTGATTCGCCGTCATGTTCATCCGTAGCAAACTCTGTTCCAACTGTATCCGTGCGAGCGCATGGTGACCGACAGTTGACAGTGAGACACGGTGAATCTGCCGCTGCCTGTGCTGGCGATTGCACCGCACGTTGGAGGCAGATGCACTACGTCGCACGGACATGACTCCATTGCAACCAACCAGTGTACAATGTGACAGCATCACGAGAGCATGTTCGCATTGTTGTGATTGGACGCAGCTGCGACCGATGCAACAGCCCATGGCTCCATCTCAATTGCAGTCGTCGACCACACGCCAAGCATCGTGCGTCTGTGCTTGCAAAATGATAATTTGGAAATGACATATTTTTTAGAAATCATTGAACCCAAAATCAGACTAAAACTAACTGCGTAGCAACAGTGCAAGTGACGGCAAGCCCTGAGTCACAGTGGACTGCAACCGTGATACTCGGGACAGCATTGGAAACTGAATCTGCTTGGTGCAAATTGAAACGGTTCTGACAAAGTTCAGAAAATAATCATGCGGATGCGCGAGCGAGCGCCAGCGAGCGGACAGCGCATCACGCATAATATGAGCCGTTATCCCCTCGCGCGCTTTTTTCAAATTTGCTCGCTGCGTCCAGCGAGCATAGTATAAGCCACAAACTTGGTTCCGTGCACACGAAACGAACACCCAAAGTTGTGCTTGGAGCCGCGAAAAAATTTTTATTCGACTACTTTTCATACGCTGTAGACACGAAAAACCTATTCTGAAAACAGTGTTACTTCTTTCCCTTTGTCCTTTTTTTTCAGGTATGTAATCAACATGTGTTCGCCCTTTAAATTTTTACCTGCGACACTTTCACAGTCGAACAAAAATGTTCCCTGGGGTAATTCCACCCGGAGATTTTGAAAATTGGGTTAATTTTTTACCCCGACCCTGTTTTTGGGTAAAAATTGGGCATTTTTAATTGTTCGGAGGGTTTTCACCAGGTTTTAAGTGTTCGCCCTTTCAATTTTTAGCTGGGACACTTTCACAGTTGAACAAAAATGTTTCCTAGGGTAATTTCATCCGTATTTTTTGAAAATTTAGTTAATTTTTTTGCCCGGGCACTTTTTTGAGTCAAAATTGTGCATTCTTTGAAAGTTCGTAGCATTTTGACTGGGTATCAGTTTTTCACTCTTACAAATTTTGTCTGAGCTGCGAAAAATAGTAGGAAAAAGGTCTAGTCCGTAGTAATTCAATGCGCTGATCACGGATTTTGGGTTAGTTTTCTTACGTGAGCAACTCTAGATGCTGAATCGTGACGATTTCGGGCGAATCGGCCGTCGAAATTGGCGAAATCGGTCCAGAAACGAAAAACAAGAAAAGATTGTTTTCCAGGGTAATTCAATGCGCTGATCACGGATTTTGGGTTAGTTTTCTTACGTGAGCAACTCTAGATACTGAATCGTGTCGATTTCGGGCGAATCGGCCGTGGAAATCGGCGAAATCGGTCTAGAAATGAAAAACAAGAAAACTATGTTTTCCAATGTAATTCAATCCGCTGATCACGGATTTTGGGTTAGTTTTCTTATGTGAGCAACTCTAGATACCGAATCGTGACGATTTCAGGCGAATCGGCCGTCGAAATTGGCGAAATCGGTCCAGAAACGAAAAACAAGAAAAAGGTGTTTTCCAGGGTAATTCAATGCGCTGATCACGGATTTTCGGTTAGTTTTCTTACGTGAGCAACTCTAGATACTGAATCGTGACGATTTCGGGCGAATCGGCCGTCGAAATTGGCGAAATCGGTCCAGAAACGAAAAACAAGAAAAGGGTGTTTTCCATGGTAATTCAATGCGCTGATCACGGATTTTGGGTTAGTTTTTTATGTAAGCAACTCTAGATGCTGAATCGTGACGATTTCGGGCGAATCGGCCGTGGAAATTGGCGAAATCGGTCCAGAAATGAAAAACAAAAAAACGGTGTTTTCCGTGGTAATTAAATACACTGATCACAGATTTTGTGTTAGTTTTTTTATGTGAGCAACTCTAGATACCGAATCGTGACGATTTCGGGCGAATCGGCCGTCGAATTTAGTGAAACCGGTCCAGAAATGAAAAACAAGAAGTCGGTGTTTTCCATGGTAATTCATTGCGCCGATCACGGATTTTGGGTTAGTTTTCTTACGTGAGCAACTCTAGATACTGAATCGTGACGATTTCGGGCGAATCGGCCGTGGAAATTGGCGAAATCGGTCCAGAAACGAAAAATAAGAAAAGGATGTTTTCCAGGGTAATTCAATGCGCTGATCACGGATTTTGTGTTAGTTTTTTTATGTGAGCAACTCTAGATACTGAATCGTGACGATTTCGGGCGAATCGGCCGTGGAAATTGGCGAAATTGGTCCAGAAATGAAAAACAAAAAAAACGGTGTTTTCCATGGTAATTAAATACACTGATCACGGATTTTGTGATAGTTTTTTCATGTGAGCAACTATAGATACCGAATCGTGACGATTTCGGGCGAATCGGCCGTGGAATTTAGTGAAACCGGTCCAGAAATGAAAAACAAGAAGTCGGTGTTTTCTATGGTAATTCATTGCGCCGATCACGGCTTTTGGGTCAGTTTTCTTATGTGAGCAATTTCTAGGTACTGAATCGTGACGATTTTGGGCGAATCGGCCGTAGAAATAGCATAGACGAAATTGGCCTAAAAACGAAAAATGAAAAACCTGAGTTGTGTGCCCAACGTATTGTGATTTTGGTCCGACCTTCGGGGCTTATGTAAAAGTCAGAATATTATCTAAAAATGCGGGAGACGCATATAAAAGGAGGAATATGGCCTTGTGTAAGCAGTGAAAGACTTGGCTCGACAACCTTTTCAAGTCTCTGATGTGGTACACACGGATACAAGTACATAAGAGTCATATTTTTGCGCCGTTTATTTTTTATTTAGGTTGCAAGTGGCAACCCTCGTACATTGTAGACAAATGAAACTTTCACATTTGCCTTTTTCTAGCATTTAGCGACCTCTAAAACCACTAAAATAACGATCAGACTTTAGATCGCTGACACTGGTTTGCACAAAGTGTATCGCAGAGGCATTGGGAACGCAAGGTCTCCTTCTGTGGCAATGACTCACCGGTTTATCCTGTCACAAGAGTTTGGTAAAAAGGGTGAAAATCAACGGAAGACAACACTTTTTGCACTGGTGCTGCTGTATGCACAGCGGTGCGTACGTTAGCAACAACGATAAAGCTACATGCAGCAATGTTTTGCAATCTCTGATGTTTCTGTTTTTTGCACAGAATTTACAGTATAGCCGATTAAACATGGCAGCTTTTTTCAGGGTGCAGGGAGCGCGCGAATTTTGAATAAAAGAAAAAGAAGTTCAGAAACCAAATTGTATGCCAAATTTGACGCGTTTTTTAAGCTAATGGATTATCCGTATTATTCTGTTCATTCTTTCTCCCTTGCACACATGATTGGAAATTATGTTGGCATTTTTGAAAAAGACAACTCCTAGTCAGCGACTAATCCCGCCTTGATGGACTGCCTCATTTATTCGGCCATGCTGTACAGAATTTCGCACATGATGTGATTTTAGACTAAACTGAAGAGGACAATTGAAAAATATCTAGATAACTTCAAAATTTTTACGCTTTTCAACAAGCTTGTAAACAACAAACGCGGCGCAAAAATATGACTCTTATGTACTTGTATCCGTGTGTACCACATCAGAGACTTGAAAAGGTTGTCGAGCCAAGTCTTTCACTGCTTACACAAGGCCATATTCCTCCTTTTATATGCGTCTCCCGCATTTTTAGATAATATAATCGTGATCATTGTTGCTGTTTTTGTTGCGTTGGTCATGTTGGTGACGCCACCCCAGAAAGGTATGGTGAACGTGAACATTGTTCACTGGTGGAAGTACCACTAAAAAAACCAAGAAACGTTTTTTTCTGCAACAATAAAAACCATTCTTCTTGTTACACACTATATAAACAGAATCTGATCACAGTTGAAAGGTTGAAACGTCACAAAGTAAAAACACACCCCATTGGCCACGTATCGGTTCTCGAAGTCAATCGAGTCACCCACAGCACAGATCAAGTGTAATCAAAAGCGCAATTCAACGACCATTCTACGCGGTGAGAAACTTGGTAATAGTCGCAAATATACAGTTATAGAAACCGTAGTTTTTATAAAATAATGGAACAAACACTGTGCAAGCACAGGGGGTTATCTTGACTTGCGCCACTTGTCAGCCATCAAATAGTCGTTTGAGACACCAGCTAAAGGTAAGTCAATAAAAACTGATACACATGCAATTGAAAAACATCTTCTGAAATCCGTATTCAAAAGTGAGAAACGGCAAACGTTGAATACTGCAACCGTAAAGAAACAAAACAACAATAATTCGCCCCTGACACCTCATAGCTAAAGGTTAAGATCACATTTCAACAACAAAAAATTCAAACAACCTCAACACCATCAGTGGATTACTATTTGGAAAACAAAATCAAAAAAGAGGAAATGAGTTTTCAGAACGAAACGAGTTCAAAAATCCATCCTCGCTTGCTGCGGTCTGAGCGTCTTGTGCAACAAGAGTTTGTAGGATTTCAGTGCGTCCATCACAGCTTCTTGCACATTTGGGTCGCTGAAATTCGAATAGTGGAGAAAAAAAGAACGTGAACCGAATCAGAATAAAAAACGGCCCACTTTCGATCTGAACTCACCGACAAACACAACAGTCGACAATGAGCGGATACAGATCAACCAAGTCTGCACGCCAGGCGTCGTCGTCGCGATCTGTAGAAGACAACGTGAAACACTTGAACAAAAACACCACAGCACCCAGTGACATGAATCAGTAGCACCCGCTGAGCTAACCAGTGTTTGCGAGGTTTCGCGTGGGCGACTCGCTGGCAGTGGCGTTTGTTGTGCTGATGATGGTGGCGACGGCCGACAGAACACTGCACATCTGATGGACACGCTGCTGAGACAGAGGCACTCCGGCGGCAGTGCGCTCGTCAGCGGTGTACGTGGTGATCACCTGCAGGGCAGTGTTGATCAGCATTACGTCCGATCTGGACGATTCTGCACGTGCTTGTATGCAAACACCCCACTCACAACGCAGCAGTATTGCACGCTCTCAAACACACGTGGACACATTTGCTATTACGGCAGCGCGTGTGTGACCGCATGTGTGCGTGATGTTACAGTGTCATGACAAAGTGCACTGTGTTCAGCCCAGGACTATATCAGCACGAATCAGACTACACGCACGAATCCAGCGTATCAGAGCAATCAACCCCTATACCTGTTTACAGCGTGAGAGCAGCGTCGCAATGGCAGCAATGCCGCCAGCTGCCACGATCGCATTGCTGGCTGTCGTTGACTGCAGCAGGTCTGGCTCGCCACGTTGCTGCGACATCGCCAACAACGCCTCAAAGCACGCACGTGCGAACTCACAACGCTGCTGCACCATGCCAACGTCTGCAATGCGTTCGATGGTGGCACACGGAAACCGTGCGACGTTCTGACACAAATCCAATCCAACTGAGAACATGTTCGCATGAGGCGTCATGCAGGGGCCATGCACACAGACAGGCTCAAGCACGATTCTTGAGGGCTTATATAAGAAGGGGGGATGATCGCCCCCCCCCAGGTGGGGCAGAGAGTCGATCCCAAAATCGTAGAGGGTCAGAGAGCTCAAAATTATGGAGGAGGAAAGATTTGCTCAAGCAACAGATGCCTGATTGAAACGTAACGAACGCATCGGGTTGAGCACAACAGTGACCTGCAAAAGTGTCGTGTGCCGCGATGGATCCGTCGTTGAGCAGTTGCACGACGGTGCGCACGAACTCGTCGGGCAGCTGTGCGGCGAACGGCAACAACTCGACGCCGATCAACTCGACCATTTGGCAGTCAACGTGCTCGTCACGACGACGCTCGTCCGGCGACAGACGCACGGCTGGACGGCTGCAATGCAGAGAAGGCAGTGGCGACACACTGAGAACACGGGAAACGTGCGCCCTGAATGAGCACGCACGCTTGTCGAGACCGACCTTTTCGGAAACAGAAACTTCTCGAACGCACTCGCGATCTCCGGCCACAGCGCACGGTGATGCTTGGCTGAAACGAGAAATGCGCGTGGCTTTGCAATGTGGACAGCAGAGACGCAGCACACAGACCGCACACCGTTTTGTCGCGCGATCGGCAGGCCCAGTCTGAGCACAGTGACCAGCGCAGAGGCACACTGCTTCCAGGTGCTCTGCGAGGGACAGTCGTATTTCAATGACAATGGAACGGTCAGCGTCTGAAATACAAAACAAACAACAAACAAAACTCGTTTCGCTTCAGGGTTTAGCGTTTTGTCATTTCAATTCTTTTTTTGTAACATCCACTATCGACTATCGACCACCACAGTCAATAATCATAGCCAATTTGAGGATTCTGAAATTTGCCCTTGGCTGGCATGCTGATTGGCGGAATCGTGCTGTGCGTCAATTTGTTATGCTTTTACAGTTGTGCTGCGTTGCATCTCGCTGAGACACACCTACCCTGACAATGTCAGTGAGCACGTCGCTGCTCGCGATGTCCTGGTAGTGTGCTGTCTGTCCGTAGTATTCCACCACCAACCGAAGACAGAGCTCGCCAAACGGAACGTACTGCGTCACGAGCCAGTCGTTCTGCACAGAAACTATGACGAAAACAAGCGCAAACACAAACCAAACGAGATCAGCCACTCCGCAAATGAAACAAGCGAACCGAGATCAGCGTGGCACGGGGCACAGCGGCGGACATCGGCGCATGGCAGGTGCACAGCACAAAGTCCAGCAGCACACTGTACAGCGCTGGCAGCTTGCCGCGGAGTCGACTGCCTGCTGCTGTCATGTCCTGAAAATGCTTGCAGTTGTCACTTTGGCAATGAAAAAACGCACTTCAGTGATTTCAGACTTCAGCGGATTCAGGAAAAACGAAACGTCTGCGTGAAAGCTAGCAGAGCCACAAACGGAGTAGAGTCGTTGTATGACGTTGACAATGGCCTGTTGCGTCGGCGTCACTTCCGTTCGTTCGGTCGGCATGATGAATGGAGCTTGCTCAGCTGGCACTGGCAGGCTGTTGGCGCCGTTTAAAGCTGCAAGATCAGAGGAAGATATTCTTTTTTAATTGTGCAAAATGGAGCAATAAATCCACACAAAAAATGAAATTCAGTTACCTCTGAAAAGTCTGGGCATGTCGCTTTCATCCACCATTGAATGAACTTGCTCAAACAACGGCAGAAACGCGTGCAACAGAACTGTGATCTGAACGTAGTGATAAAACTGTGGTGATAAAACACTATGCATGCAAACAAACACACGAAAGAAGAATTGCACAGTAACCTGCTGTGGTGACGCGACGCCAATTGAGAATGTTCCACTGTTCGCATTTCGTGCTGCGTCCGCTTCAGCGCCTGGCTCCCTCGTAACGACCGCGTCTCTTGGCGCGTTTGCTGAATTGCGCGAGCCTTTGGCGGCTCGTTTGGTGCCAGCCGGCTGGGCGCTCGTTGTTAACGCCATCGCTGTTTGCAGCCATGTCTGCATGGACGACAACAAACTGACTGAGATCAAGACCAACCTGTTTGCCCACTTTATTCTGTTTTCTGTTTTAGAAAGAATTTCACTTCTGTTATTTTACACCAGGGGAAAAATTTAAGAACGGAAGAACAGATTCTCGGGTACAATTCAAAGGCACGTCTCTGGCATGCCAGCGGCTCAGCGCATTTGATCAGCAAGCTATTCTCAACCGTTATCTCCCTACTGATGCTCTGAGCCCACAACGAAGTCACAAGCGACCTTGCAACAACATTGCATACCTGCCACGTGTTCCTCCAAGTGGCCGGTGGCAGCGGCGTCTGTTTGCTGTCGGCCACCAAGTTCGGTGCAATCGTGAACTTTTGCGTCGTCGTCACCGTCGGACTGACACTTTTGGCGTGGCGTGCAGGCACCGGCGGGGCACTGGTGCAACTGGAGGCGACGACGCTCGTGCCTGTGTTGCACAGCGCATCACCCACGATCAGCTCGTGCAGACTGCGCAGCGATGCAACCGAGAGCTCAGGCTCGGCCGAGGTGCACGATTGCTCGATGAAGCCCAACAGTGTGCTCCAGATACGGTCGAAATCGTCTGCAGTTGCAGTGGAAGCTTGCAGCATCGAAAATACGAATTGGCAACGACAATTTTAGAATTAGACAATTTGAATAGGCAACGTGAATGGGAAATCGCTGATCGGTTGGTCCTATTTTGGGAAGACACAGGCATCATCGGAAAGAAACCGTTTGTGATGAAATGTTCGATTGAAGCAGCGGTGCATACTGCGCCCATGCATACCCCCTGCACTGACCGAGTTGGACGAGCGTGTTGCGTTGCACGTTCACCATGCGCACGACGGCAGCGAGCGTCTGCGTGGCCGTCTCCGTCCACTGTTTCTTGGCAGTGTCCCGCGAATGGTGAATCAAAATGCTCTGGCCAACCGGCTGCGGCGCACTGCTCGCTGACTCCAAGCTGCCTCCGTTCAATTTGCTCGTGGAGGCCGTCGACAGACTGTCCACAACTGCGCTCATCATCGGGAACACCACCTGCGCTTGTCGAAATTGAGCGCTCAATTGAAATATATACACCTGACTAGCTTTGCATCGTGTCCTATAAATACAGTGCCAGTAGAATTGTGAACCGAATGCAATTTGTGCCTTTTTGGCACTTGAATTTGGCACACGCATTGTCTGCATCGAGCTGGTCGCATTGATCCGGTGAACTAAATTTAAACGCAGCAAATCAGCTGACTGTATCTGATTGACAATTGGACTGCGTTGTTTGCACGTGACGAGCTGGCTGGCTCCATTTGACTGTGTGCGTTCAGTGCTGTGTAAACGCTGCCTCACCAGCTGCATCATGTTCTGCCAGGCGTGCGTGCTGAGTGCGTTGCCGTGCGTTGTGCTCGTCTGCAGCAGTGTGTGCGCGGCACTCTTTCGCACCGGTGGGCGTGCGTCAACGCACAGCCGGCCAAGGCATTTGTACAGATCAAGCCAGAGTTGCTCGTGCGCTTCGTCTGCTGCACGTCCGGGCACACAGCGGTACAGGTGATCCGAGATGGTCCACTGCAATGCAAACCACGCTGCCAGTGCTCTTCACGGGGCGCACCATGGTAACCCAGTCCACAAGCCAACCGCAGTTTCAAAAAAATAAACACGTGTAATCGAACTGCACAAAACTGTGACTCGGTGTGATAGGCTGATAATTATAATAACTCGTTGGCTCATTAGCTGACAATGTTCATTGAGTCCATGAACTCTACGAATCATTTTCAACGGAACAAAAAAGCCCGACCAGCAGCGCCAGCGCCGAGAGACTGATGTTGAGCTCGACCGACTGCGCAGCAAAGTGTGCGTCCACCTGGACCAGCTGACGAACACACGGCAACGACAGCAGCTGCATGAAGTCGGTCACCAAAAGATTCACCGCCTGGAAACTTTGCTTGACCAACGCCTCGCCGAATCTGCAACATCAAACCTCACGTTTTATATCAGCGTCATGCCATAATCGACTTCGATACGGGCAAGTGTTGCTGTTTGCGGTTTCGCCAAGTGCCCCGTAACTGATCCGTGCGACCGGACTTGCTCAGAACGGATCGTGCATTCCGAGTGACACGGCAGAGTATGCATGTATGAGCATGTGCTTCTCAAGGGTTCCCATGTTTCACGGCACCTCACAATGCTGCAGCTTACATGTGCTGTTTGTTGGTGACAGATGCGCCGACGACACGAATGAGCGCAGGCCACAAGGCAGCCGGCCACTGGGGTGCGTGGTCGTGCAAGAGGTGCACCACGGTGTCCATCTGCTGCAGGCGCACGTCCTCGTACGCACACTCGCACATGTCCTCGAGGGTGCCCACAACACACGCCATTCGTTGCTGCTGCAAACGCTGTTCACGGTGCATTCTGACATATTGATTGTGCAAATTGCTCAAATAAAACGGCATATGATATGAAGACCCAGCAATGCAACACGTGATGCAGATAATGTGGTGATTATAATTTGCATTTTTTTCAAATGCACCTGACCAATCAGTGCATTCTAGCCAATACAGCAATATAATGACGTTATACTCAGCAAAGAATGCACCCGTTCAGTTGGCTGCATTGTGCACGTTTCATCCAGCGACACGGCAGCGGCCATTTTCACGAGTTTCATCACAGCCACGGCGCCCCACTCACGCAAGGACGCGTATGGATGGTTGCAAACCTGCAATAAACGCAGCAAACATCATTCGCACGCACTCCCAGTAAAAACACAAAGCTCGACAGACCTCGACCAGATGCGCACTGATCGGTTTCCAGTATATGTTCATTCGTGCAATGTTCACGAGACCTGTCTGCAGCAGTTTAGCGCACGCGAAATACGATGGCTCACGTTGTGACAAGGCGACCTGCACAACAAAAGCAAACTGTCACTGTTGTGAGCAAGTGATTTACAGTTGTCACAGTTTTCATCGCAACCAACTGACCTGCATTGACTCGGTGTTCAGTTTGTATAACGCTGCCAACACGTGATGCAGCGAGACATCGTCCAGTGACCTAATTGAGTGTCACTTTTTGGATTAATCTTTGCACAAATTAAAATGCCAAAAGGGACTTCAAGCACAACTGAGAACATACGCAGTTGATTCGAACAGCTGATTGAGCATGTTCGATATGACGGGCACGTCCGCGAGCACGGCCGTTGTGAGCACCGTGCCCGAGTCGCCTGGCCCTGAAGACGAGCTCTTGCCGTCGGCCGGACGGAATCCGCCCGCGTGCGCCGGACGCAAACCGAGCATCCACACCAAATGCTGACAAAACCATTTCATTGGTGGCCTTTGACTTCGAAAAGGGGCACATTTATGATGATGCCAGCCCACAACTGCACCATCCGTGTTGCGCAGCACATAATCAACTAAGCGTAGTTGGAAACGACCAACTTACCTGTAGCGTGGCGAGCGTCAAGTTCCACGACTCCTGCAGACTGCCGCCGTTCACTTGTGCCATACTGATCAGCATGCGCATCGCTTGCAGATTCTTGCACGTCAACTGAATTTTTTTGGGGAAATTTCACCAAAATACCGTGAGATTATTTATGCTTTCCAAAAACGACCTGACCATGACTTGTGTCTGTTGCATGGACGCAGGCAAGTTCGGCATGGGGCAAGCAGTGCCAACAGCGACCACTTGCACTTGACCACCCC
Organism: Theristus sp. LFF4_11; assembly: GCA_030248135.1. NCBI lineage: Eukaryota > Metazoa > Nematoda > Chromadorea > Monhysterida > Xyalidae > Theristus > Theristus sp. LFF4_11. The sequence continues at coordinate 113,614 of JASANC010000641.1, read as the reverse complement.
CAGCAGCGGCGTGCGCGCCTGTGTCTGACTCGTTGTGTGATGGCGAACCTAAGAACAGTCGCGCTTGCTTCACAAACGTTTCTGTCAGAAATACTGTCATTGCACTGTATGATCAGGTTGCGATTGATCGGTGTCGCCACTACAACAGCGGTGTTGCACTGCAGCAGTTTGGGGTGTCAGCCACCAGCAGCCACAGTGTTCGCAAGGTGCAGTGCAGCTGTGTGTTCTGTGCCACCTCAGCACTGTACCTTGCGGCGTGATCATTCGTGCACTGCCAACGTTTGCCGATGAATCGGTGCCTGTCAGCAGTCTGGCAATGTAGTTCGGGGGCAGTGCCACTTTGCACACAGCACCAATGCACGCGTCACGCACGTCCATACGACGCACGGCACACGACATTTGCAGCAGGTGACTCGCACACTTCAGCAGCGTTTCCGTGACGTTCTCGTCAAGACTGTACGTGCAAAAATGTGAAAAAAGGTTTACATTGCGACAAGCTGCTCGTTCCGGGGGCACAAAAGGAGCACATTCACAATCCAATTCTGATTCTCTGCATTTCCAATTCTGATACGATCGTAAATGGACAAGGGGCAAAGTTAAACGCCATATTCACTGTACCTGGCATCCAGCAACAGTGACAACGAGGACAAGATGCCCATCTGCACCGAGTTGAACAGCTGAATGGACGACTCTACAAAAAACATGCGCTGTAAATAAAACCTTCGGAACTTTGTAAAGCAAAACGAAACACGCATACCAGCTTGAAGCCCATCAATGTCGAGCGCTTGCTGCAGCCCATAAGTGGCATCAACAATGCACGTGTACGCCAGTGAGAGACAATAGCCAGCAGCAAGCTCTGGTGCCTCGTGTTTGTCAACCAGCTCCAATCTGAATACAAAGCAAGACACGCAGCGCCGTCCATGGATGCACGCGAATGCTTGCGAAATTACTTACTACCAAATCGAAAACTACTGCCAAGCACAAAAATGGAAAATAAAAAAAACTCGTGTACAATAGACACCATACCCGTGCCGGTGCGACGGTGTGGGGTACCAATGTGTGCAGCCCGCAAGAAATGTGTTGCGGTAGCATTTTAGCGACACCGGTTTGAGGGCTGCGCACATCGGTACCGCACACGGTCGCGCGGGTATGCTAGACACGGATACACGCATTGACAAATCAATCTAACTAACAACAGCGCTTTCGGCACCCCCTGCGGTGCAACGAAACACAACGGCTGCCAGACGCCTCGGTAAAAGAAGCCAGGCTGACCAACGACAGACGAGCTCGCATCCTCAGACGATGCGTCCGTCGCGGAATCCATTTGTCCTGAGAATTGTTCATAACTTTGCATGGAACATGGAACGTGGACATTGTGACAATGTTGCTGTTTTACAGCCAGCGCAAGCAAATTCTTGCGGTTTCGCCTGGTAAGCCCCCAGGCTCGTCAGCACGACAAGGCCCGGGCTGGGTGCTGGGCGACCGGCTCTTCACAGAATGCACGACGTTGCCAGTCGGGTCTCACCCCCAGCGTGCTGCTGTGTGTTGGAGGGCGTTGGTGTGAACGACAGCTGCACCATCGACGCAAGTCCGTTCACCGTCGTCTCCAAAAGTTTCGTTGAATTCGGTTTCAAGTCGTAATTGATGCAGTACGCGCTGAAATGCCCAATGTAAAAGTTTATTGAACCGTAACTGTCGCGTCTGTAGCGCAGGTTAGGGGTTTCGTCTACCGTTCTGTAGGTGGAAAGTTCCATAATGGAGGAACTAAAGTGACGAATAACAACTAATGGTCTATTCCCTCCAGATCCGAGGGTAAATTGTATTGCCCGTATCCGCCGGAGTTTGGTACCTTATGGTTTCCGGAACCGGCACGCGACCAAACAAATAAACAAACAAATAAACAAAAACCTTTGTTTCAAGGTCCGCGATTCAAATGACACATGGATAGAAAATCAATTTCATGCTTTAGGTGGACATTTCAACATTGCACAAATGACCCAAATCTACCAAAGATACGACAGTCATCAATGCAATTTTGAATTGCCGCACCAAGCATGAAGTGTTCCTTTGCACGTCCGCAAGCACACTGAGTCGCAGAGTGGCAGACGCATGAAAACGACACGAAGCAGTGGTGCAAGTGGGCGACCGACCGCAGATATTGCCATTTCGCCATCAGTCGATGGAGCACCTCGAGGGCGAGCGCACGCTGCCACGGCAGTTTGTCGGGGTCGAGAAACTTGAGAATCAACGAGAGAAAGATCTCGCACTCTGTGACGAGCGTTTGCTTGTACTCGGTCAACAGCACGGACACGACACGCAGCAGGCGCATTGCGATCGGGAAGTACGGGCGGTCGCGTGCGCACGTGCCCTGTGCAGAACACACGGACACGTTTGCGCAGGGGAACACAAATGCAAACCACCGAATCACTAAAACTGACAGCAGAAAGCACCGGCAATGTTCCGGGGGGGGGGAGGGGTCCAATTCTCTGTAAAAAGGCACGCGAGAAGCGAACATTCAAAGCACCAACCGAGTCGTGTTGGCCATGGTGGCGGGCACGATGTTGCGCGGGCACTTGGACGAACTTGAGATTCGGTGAGAACAATTTGATCACCAACGGACAGACGTTCTCCTTCATGAGGAACACGAATTCTGCATGCTGAAATAGTTAAAAGTGACAAAAATACAGAACGCAGAACACCTGCGTGCACGTACAACCGAGCCAAAACCAGCAAATGAAAACCACTAACCGATTTTAGTACGGTGGCGTGTTGTGCGAGAGCGCTTTCCAGCAGCTCCAGTCCCAGTGTTCGTGTCATGTCTGTGATTCCGATAAGCCACAAAGGGCGTTCTCCATTGATCAGCACACAAATATCCTGACAAGAATAAAATTAATGATGTGAATTTCGCAAAAACTCAAACAAATTCTTGTTCCAATCAGTGTCCAAAACATAACATGAATGTGAACACCATTGGTCAAGGCCAGCAAATGCGACCAGAGCACCTGAAACAGCATGAACGCATCGGCGGCGGCTGGCTTCAGCGAAGTGGGCGCTTGCTGGACGAGTGTCGCCCTGAGCGGGTCACCGGCGGCGCCGTGTGCCTGTGCGTGCTCCTTCACGGCGTCCACTTTGCTGCACGCCGCCAGCTCAGACGCTTCTTCCACCTCGACACGCTCGAACACCTTGCACAGCAATTGCTCATTGGTGGAAAGCTTGCATCACAAACTACTGATCGTGTAACGCTCATGAATTTCGGTGTGGTTTGTCTCTGGCACTACCACAGGTGGCCAAATGGAGCACAGTGTCTACATTACTTAAACATCCGGAACATCTTTCAATCTTTATGTGGCAATTCAAAATAACCCAAGTGACCCGGCCCCAGTTCGGGGACTTGGATCATTTGACCAACTTTGAATTCCCGCATAATGCATGAAACTGTTAAAGTATCCATGCGCGCATTGAGTCTCGGAACCAAAAAGAAAGGTCATAAGTGAAAGTGACCTGATTTACGAGTTGGCGTACACTGGCGCTGGCTGCGTTAATCACCGTCGGATCTTTGGCGAAATGCAGTCGAAAACACATCACGATGCACTGCAAGAAACAGAGGCCGCTGCCGACGACACGACATACTGACTCGAATTCTTATCTGACAACTTGCCACTGAACAAATCATCAGCAAAACAGACAACAAGACACACACTGCGTACCCGAGCGAGTATGGGTCCAGTGACCATGTCACTGGTGGTGACGAGCAGTGACACAGTCTGCAGCAGTTTCAGCTCTTCACACTCCGCCTCCATCAACGACCACAGCTCGTTCACCACCGACGACGAACAGTTCTGAGCGAAGCAACAACGTCGCGTTGACAAAACACAACGCATGGTTATGCCACGAACCACGAGAATAATGTGAAAGTTGCAATCAGTCACTGGAGCCACAATGCAGTCAGCCGATTGGGTCGATGTGAACTCGGGCCTCGGGCCCTTTCACATGACCGGAGATTTGTCCGGCGACAAAATTGCTGGTGACCAAAACAAGAATCATGTATGTATTGAGTGAAGTTTTCTCAAGCGACCGGCGACTCGCATGTGAATGGGCGTTTCGTGATCTGCAGAGTTCGTGCACTAGCAACAACAAGACGCACCAAATCGAGCGCCTTGTATGCGATGAGTCGTTGTATTGCGGAGAGAGCGACCTGGACGAGTTTGCTGTGTCGCGTGTTGCACGCCATCAAGCACGGATGCAGCACGTCCTGGTTGATGGCACGCAGCCGCTGCACGACGGCCGCCGTGTCGCTCAGCAGGTTGCGAACCTTCACCAGCGCCGTCTCGGCAGCCTGCTCAGTGGGGTGGTGCATTCAAATGTTGTCATCAAAACAAAAACGCACTAAACGGCACACAGGCACACAAAGAAACCTGATTGATTGAAAAACGAGCCATCTCAAAGGCGGCATTCATGAAACAGCGTAGCTGCTCACCATACCGCTTCACAAGTGCTGCTGAAGCAAGCTACAGCTCTGGCTTCACAGGTCTCTGCTATTGTATTTTTCATTGTTTGGTGTTTTGCTGGACAAGACATTGATTGAAACTCCATTCAGATGAATAAAAAGTGGCCACAGGCCCTGCTCGCACCTCTTTTACATGTGGATACTTCTTTCTGGCTTCATTGGACAGCGAACGAAGATCAGTCGATAATGACTCGATTAGTTTCTTACCAGTGTCTTCAGCCGACATGATCTATTTCCTGAAAGGTACCAGGTTGGGAATCCTCCAAAACAGCAGAAAGGTGCCACAAAGCACAAAATGTTCAGTATCACCAAATTGGTGCGGATGTCATAAACATCGGGAACAAAATGGAGAAACTGACCAACTGGAATTGTTCATTTATTGAATATTCAGGAAAGAAAGACAACCAAAAACAAGAACGATGAACAACAATGAAAATACTTTGCTCTGCACAGGATTAAAAAAGCAATACCAAATAACCTTATTCACCCGAATATCAATCAATCAACAAACAATCCAGTATTCAAAGATCAATATTCAGCTGAGCTTCATTCTGTCGCCGTCATGCACCGAATCACACAGTGACCGCTGTTGTGCTAGCCGACACAAAAATACAGTTCTACATAAAAAACATTCGAGAAATGTAGACCATCTAATTTCCAGCCAACAAAATTCAAAGATAAAAAATACCTCGGACTAAACAATAAGTTAGATTTGGATCTATACTCAGTCTGACTTGCTCTGCCGAATGATATTATTTCCAGTGCTAATTGGAACAGAGAGGCAATGCCAAACGTTATAATATTAGCTGCGAACACATTTAGTAACCAACAAAGAATCAACAACAAGCACAAAAACGTCTGAAATTTAGAAAAAGGGCTGAATGTGGTGGGCGCTGTTACAAAAGGTTGCTATAAATATGGAAAAAAACTGCTAAAGCATTCAGGTGGTATCGCATTGTGACTAAGATGCAATATTTCATGAGAAAGTGCGTCAAATCGAGTTGCATCAACGAAATGTAGATTTTATTTAAAAATAGTAACAACGAAACGGACGGCATGTCGACACGTCAAGAGAAAATGTTACTTTTGGGTGGCACAAAAACATTTTCAAGGCCACAGCGAAGTACAAGAGCTTGGGTAACACAAACCTGCTTTGACGCTGTCGAGTTCTCCGTCAACAAAGCCCACCAGGGAAGTCTGTTTTTAATGAAACATTAACAAAACTATTGCAACTTACGTGCACATCAAAAACGAGAGCACAAAAAATTTCCAAAATGATGATTTATCACAACGTCCAGAAACGATGAAACAAGCATAGCTGCTGACAAAACAAGAGAGAAACAGAGAAACACAATTTTTCACAACTTCCAAGAGAAGGAGCATTAGTTTAGCAACACACACACAGTGAGACACGCAAGAATTTGTACGCGAAAAAGAACAACAGTGAGAAATGCAACAGTTTGGTGCAGCATGCGCTGCGAGTTTGACTCGAGTGCGTCCAGCGGCACGCACAGCGCATGCGTACTGCCACTCACATGCTCTTTGCACTCGATGACAGCAGCTCGTACAGGTTCGTTGGCACCAGCGACACCATTTTGTCAACGCCCACGTGCATCGTCTCAGAGGCCCACGTCAGACTCTGCAACAACAGACTTCCTTGCAACTAGTGTGTCCTAACAACAACTGTGACTTTTTGTCACCAGCAACAACCTTCCAAACTCCAGAGAGTCCATCTGTTCTGCAATGGGTCAACATGATTTTCAAGGAAGAATGTGTGTTTATCACCGGTGACATCCCGCCGCGAAAATCAGATGAGCCGATCGGTTGATTCATTGCAAAGCAGCTCTTCTGGAACAACAGAGCAGATTGACGATGCAAACTAACGGCGTGCATGAATTGGGTGGCTGATTTCGGATACTGATGCGTGAGCACGGCAAGGATGGCGGTGCCCGAGCAGAGGCCGGCCGTGAACAGCGTCAACAGCGGCAGATCCTTCTTCGGGTACACACTCACCTCGTGCCACGCTGCAACAGTGAAACAGACCGTTTGGGTGGGGCGGCATGCTCTGTGACGTTGCTCATATGCGCTGTGTCACAGAATGCAGCCATTACGTGCAACCAGAACCGCTCCAACTGTCTCTCCTAAGCCAAGCGTTTTTATGATAGCACATTCAGCTTGTTTGAGCACATGCCGATTAATCGCAACGTTTCATTCACCAAAAAGAACGCAACATAAAAGAGAACAGATGCGATCAAGTTTACTTGGCAACAATTCACGATCAGCCGCCTCGGTGCACGATGGGTACGGATAAAATAGGTGTCCTTTCTCCAGTGGGTATGGAATCATGCGAAATGCTGCAAAAGCAGTTGTTTCAGTTGCAAGCATGTGCATTCAGCTTTTTTTGCAGTGCCATTTAGCGAACGTACTTCCTTCCCAGGTGCACTGCAACAAGTCGACAGCACCGTCGATGCGTTTCCAATGGCTGATGTGCCAAAACGAATACGCGACTGCCTCGCTGTCGCCTCGCTTGAGAATGTGCTCCGGAGGCATGATCAGCGGCTTCTGCTCCAGCAAATACTGAAACACGCAAGGTTCGCTGTTTCGGCGGTGCCCCGTGCCTCGCTCGTCACTGCGACGAACACAGGCAACCACAAGAAATCCTCAGTCATTTGTGTTTGCTTGGTGGTTCATACAATTCACAATTACTGGCAACGCAATGCAATCAGCTGTTGAGTTTCACCTTTGGAACGTGCGGGTTGAACTCAACCGCCCGATGTATCGCCTCAACTGCATTCATCTCTGCTGCAGACAGGCCCTTTTTAGACGCTATGTCCGGTGAAAATCTGAAAAGAAACGCATTGAATAAAAAATTGAAAACACAGGCGTTTTTGCAGGAGAATCAAACTGCACAAATGGGACGAAAGCAATGCGACCTACTTATCAGCGACGGCACGCGCTTTGAGTAATGCAGCAGTGTAGCAGATTGTGGCAGACTTCGGTAAACTGATATCTGGAAAAGAATATGACAACACTTGATGAGTGTGTTCTGGTCACATTTGATGACAAGCACAGTGTTAGGTGCCTTCTGCAACCGTCACCAACCGTCGTAGCGCGCCAGCACCGCCTGCGCATCCGCATAGGCCTGCAGCTCAAGCAGCACCTCGATCAGATTCTCATGAATGTTCATCACATTCAGCATTGGGAATTCTTTGATCAACTGCAACGAGATGTGTGTTAGCAAGCAAACAGCACGCGAAACCGGATAGCAATCACAGTCACCAGCACCGTACGTCTCTCATCATTTTCGCAGCCTCTTTCAATTTTCCCAATCGGCGCGCGCACATGGCCAGACGACGACGCACGTACACCAGAACGTTCACGTCGCGGCCTCCAATGAAAAGAAGACGCTAAAAACTGCCCAACGAAAACTTTCTATATCCAAATTTCGAGGTGAAAATTTTCTAGAATCACACTGATACAAAAGACTGTGACAAAACGGTGCTCGCACGATGCTGTGGGTCGGACGTGATGTCGTAGTGCGTCTGCGCCTGCCACCTGCGGTAGTTGTACTCGGCTGCCTTCAGCGCCCGTCTGAGCATCTGCTCCGCCTCTGTCACCGTCTTGCACTCTTCCTCTGCCAGAAGCACCAGTGCGGCAGCACATCTGCAACACAAACACGTCACATCACGTCACCGATGCAATATAAGATCACATTCCATTGTTCAATCGTTCAATGCAAATTCGAACGGACGATTACATGAGAGACTGCGAAGAGACCGAAGTCGAAAAACTGAAAATGAGCACACTCTGGATTTTCGTCGAGCGCTCGATAGGCCATGTTGATGCGCTCAAAGTGATCACGCTCACGCCACGCAACTTGCATTACTGCACAAACAAAGGTGGCATTAGAAGTGAATCAGCGGACAGAAAGTTGTACAAATTAGAGTAACAAAAAAAACAAAAAGAAACACAACCACCGACTTTCCATATCAGCTTGATTCGAGTCGAGATCGCACGTGAAAAAGTTTTGATGATCCTGCGCGGACAGATTCATGTCATAGTAGGTCAGCGGCTCCTTGTTTGTCATCCGCTGGTATCTTTGGTATTCGGCACCACGTAACAGAGCGGTCGGATTTCGCCACACTTTACACTCTGAATTGAGGAACGTACCAAAATTAGAATCATCTGCACTGTCGACAAGATATTTGATTGGCGGAATATACTTATTCATGAGCAGTATCAGTGACAACATAAAACTGGCTGCAAATGATAACTTCTACCAAAAATAATTGCGTCAAATCAAAAGTCGAGAACAAACGAACCAGGTACAGATTTAGAGTTGTTTGGCTCGCCATTCTCGCCCTCCACATCCGAGCCAGCCTCACTGCCCGCTCCATTGGCACTGTTCTCGTTGCTGAAATAACCAGCGTCATGTCAGTGTCGACAGAACGCAGCGAAAGCCGCATTTGTGACAAGCGAAAAGCGCACTTTTTAAAATACCACCACTCGAATATCAGTATGATTCCAGAGACGAGGCTCGACGTGCCCGTGAGCGCCACGTAGAACTTTGGCGTCAAATTGTTGAGGTACAGCGACGCTGAAAACGCACCGTTGTTGGAGTAACTCATGTACATTTCGGAAAAACGTTTTTTTCGAAAAAAAGTGTTTCTATATTTCGAGAAAACAAATTCGAGAACAAAAATTGGTGCTCTGAAAAACAAAAAACGGTTTTGCTGGTTACCGATACAAAGCTTGTTTCGTTTGAAAGATCAGCTTTGTTTTCACAAGTCCTGGTTCCAGTTTACAGTTGGTTGCGGTTGCGAGAAAATCATAGGTTTCAAATTTTTTGGCTGCTTTTTTCGGGCAAATTTTTTTCTCACAATTTGAAAAAAACGGTATTTTGCCAACCCTAGTTGGAAGAAACGGTTTGTTCACTACTCAGCCCATTGTTCACACCAAAAGATACCTCACGTGGGATTCATGTCTCTCGGTCAGACCACCCGAGAGTCGAGACATTAACCACTTGAGCACAAAGCGCGCTCAACGCAACCCATTTCGTTTCATGGTCCAATTCGGTAGTGAGTGACGACTCAATACGACACTGCCTTTACGACACTCAGTCAACAACTGACCGCTTTCCAGCGATTCGCTGATCTTCAATGGGCCTCGCAGAATGTAGACGAGCGCGATCACCAACAAAAACCACAACGCCCACAGATACGTCCACGACCAAGTGACCCACGATTTCACACGACCAAACATTGTTCAATTCAGTGTTAATGTGTGCTGATTTATGGCACCAAAACTGAAGCAAACGCAAATGTTCCAACAGGGTGGCGGAAAACTGAGAGGAGGAGGACTGAGGCCCGGAGAAATGGTCACCAAATGCGTTATTTGCTTTGCTCCCTGAACCCATTCAAGTTTAAACATTTAAAATATTATTGGAAATTAAATTGTTCAAAGTTGATTCCAAGTGGAAGACCAATTTGAAATCTTTACGATTCAGTATCTAGCGTTGCTCACACACAAAACCTACCTAAAATTCATGATCCGTTCTCCTTCGCTCAGTTCTCCTACAGTCACAAACAACATTCAGATACATCATCAATAGATACAAGGCCTTCAGCCACTGACGGTGCAATCGGCGACCGCATTTTATCTCAACCAACAAAAAACACCGCCCATTCAGTGAATCTTTATCTCAAAACAGCCAATGAATAATAACGAACAACAATAACAAGCATGGCAATCAACCGTAACAGATCACCAGAGTTCTATGAATAACAATAACTTTTTTGTTCAACAACAAGCAAACCAACACTGAGCAGTATTCAGCGGCTAACGTGGCGGAGGGCCACCAGCAGCCGTGAGCAGTGTCACGGGCGTCCCCTGCGGCGCGACAGCGTGCGTCCAATGTGGCCAGGCGAGCGTCTGCGTTGGCGTCGTTCAGCGACGTGTTGCGCGTGCCGAGCGTGCCTCAGCTGAGCGCGTGTCTTCTTGTGCGGCGTGAATGTGACCGTGCGGCCGCCGCCCTCCACCACTCCTTCGTTCGCATGCACTTCATCATCCGAGTCTCTGTACGCCTGCACCCGTTCAGCCAAACTCAATGAGGCCGCATGCAACCGGGCGTCACTTGTCCGGCCCCGCTGCATCAGTTTGCTCTGCCAGTCACGCGCCTCAGTTTCATCAAATTCGTACAATCGAAAATTGTCGCCGGTTCCTGAAAAATTGTCTTCACGGCACTGGACTTCTCTGTTTGTTGTGGGTGAAGAAAGATTGCAACAATAGGAAACTGGAAACTGGTTATCAATGCTGCAGTTGTTATGGTTACCGTTAAAATAGTAATTTTAGAACCCAATGTAGCGACTGAGTTCTAATTACTTGTTGGAATGCAATGCAACTTGTTTCGCAACAATATGCGGTTTGTTGTTCAGATCAAGCCAAGTGTTCGCAAATATAGACAAAACGTTGTGAAGAATGAAACGAAAAAAAAATTCAATTTTATAAACAACAAGGAAATAAAGTCGAGCTTAGTTTAAGCTGACTGACTGCGACTGAAATGTGAGTCAGCTGAATGATTGTTGTTAATTGCCGCTACTGAATGGTCACATTGAAAAATAAAGTGCTCGTCTTGAGAGAGTGCACCCAGCTGACACACAACGCGTCGCAATGTGACCAAGCTGCTGCAGCGGCATTGCACAGGCACCTGTTGCGCTGGTTGCTGGCGCGTGTGCCTCTCTGTCTCGCCGTATCTGCCTGTACGCCTGCCTCATACCCTGCGAGTACTCAGCGTCGTCTCGTTCGTCCTCAGACGCCGAAGTTTCATCTTTCGTGTCCTCTTGCTCGTCACTGCTGCTTCTCATTTCCAGGACTTCTTGTTTTGAAGACAACGCGTTCTGAAACATGGAACACCTAAGAATGCAATGCCCATAGAGACCACTGATTCGTTGCGCTGTGCCATCACCAATCACTCAGCCATTCCGTTGTCAAGGGCACCACCAACCACAACACTTTATACAATTACATCGATTGCAATTGCTCTCACTTCTTCCTCAGCCTTCTCTGAACGTCCGGCCAGCAGTTTTTCGTGGCGTCTACGCTTCTGCTTCGCGAGTTTATCCAGCGCCGGATTGAGCAGCTTGAATTCCTCTGTTGCTTCGTCGATTTGAAACTCCGGATTTGAAAATAACGCCGAGAATCGATCGTCCTCCAGCAGACCAACCGCTTGTTTGACCTGAGCAAGCAACATTCCGTTTCTTCGACCTCCAAAGATGACCAACAAATAATGTCGACACACAATTCAGCGAACCTTGGCTTTCTTTTTCCCCTTGATCTTGGCGCTGTCCGCTGCCTGTAGTTCGTGGTCTTCGAGTCTCAGTCGAAGTGCAAGATCACGATTCACTTTTGGCAACGAATCAACGGCCGTCAGTGACTTCAAGGAGACACGAGCCGCCTGGCGCTCAGCAGCCAAACGTGCACGGACTTTGTCCTGGCGTTTGTAGAAAACAGCGTTTGTCTGAACCAGGGTCCCGTCACTGACCACACGAGAATGTTGCCATGATGCGGGCCATAGCTTTTTTTGCGCATACATTGGTCAAAATGGGTCATCGACCACTCAAAATGATCGCACGGGGACAAAGAATTTGTTTTCGGCCATAAAAACTTTTTTGGCCCAAAATAATTATCACTTTTGGTTAAAAAACCGATTTTTGAAGAAAAATAGGTTGATTTTTTAAATTTTTTATTTTTAAAAAAAACATAGTTGGGTTAAAAAAAAACAAAGTAGATAGCGACAGCTAGAAGTGTGTGCAACTGAAAAAAAAAAAACCGGGCTCAGACTATGACCTGTGTGAGTGCCGCGCACAAAACATAAAATTTGCAAATTCTCATTTTTTAATTTCAAAATCTCCAGAAAACGTCTTATGTAAATTTTAAAAATCCAAGTGCTCACACTCGGCGCGTTCTTTACCACTTTAACCATTCAGACGAACTTATGAACGGTAGTAACACAAAACTCAAAATGACACTAAAAAGTGCTCATTTACCGACTTTAAAAAACTCCAGAAAACAGCCAAGCTTTCTTTTTGTGCCAAATCTATCTATCATAAGCAAACTTTTCTATTGAATACGTTAATCAGCTCAGACTAGGACTGGTTTGACTGCCTCTCTGTTGAGAATGCTAAATTTTGTCGAAAATACCCCTCGCACAAAAAATTAAAAAGAATCCAGAAAAATATAGACTTTTCAAATAAAAAAACAAAGTAGTTAGCGATATACTGCGGACGTGTGCGCAACTGAAAAAAATATAACCGGGCTCAGACTATGATCTGCGTGAGTGCCGCGCACAAAACAAATCAAAATTTCCCAAAATTCCTTTGTTTCCAGGTGTTCCAAATATCTTAGAAAACGTCTAATGTAAAATTTTAAAAATCCAAGTGCCCAGCACTAACGGCAGATTTCTCCCACATTGTTTTAAACCCCAACCAGGTTCAGACTAGGACTTATGAGACGGTAGTAACACGAAAACTCAAAATGACACTAAAAAGTGCCCATTTACCGACATTAAAAAGACTCCAGAAAACATGCCAAGCTTTCTTTTTTGTGTCAAATCTATTCTATCATAAGGCCAACTTGTTGTCTCATTGAAATGACGTCCAACCAAGCTCAAACTAGGACTGGTTTCACTGCCGCTCTGTCGAGAAATTTAAATTTCGTCGAAAACACCCCTTGCACAAAACATATCAAAAAATCCAGAAAAATATAGACTCTTCAAATAAAAAAAAACAAAGTAGATAGCGATATACTGCGGACGTGTGCGCAACTGAAAAAAAACCGGGCTCAGACTACGACTTGTGTGAGTGCCGCGCACAAAACATTTCAAAATTTTGCAAAATTGCTCATTTTTCAAATGTTGAAAAATCTCCTGAAACCGTCTTATGTATAATTTTAAAAATCCAAGTGCCCACGACTAACGGCAGGTTGTTTTCACATTGTTTTTAACCCTAACCAGGTTTAGACTAGGACTTATGAGACGGTAGCAACACGGAAACTCAAAATGGCACCAAAAAGCGCCCATTTACCGACTTTAAAAAAAACGTTTTATGTAAAATTTGAAAATCCAAGTGCCCAGCACTAACGGCACTTTTTAATGCTAAATAGTTGGATTTTTCAAAATCTGTTGAGTTTTGAGTTTTATGGACTCTGTTGCACACTCGGAAATGAGTAATTTACACAAATTTTGACTTTTTCGTCAGGCACTCACGCTGAGAGTTGTATGGTTTTTTGGTGTTATTTTGAGTTTCCGTGTTACTACTGTCTCATAAGTCCTCGTCTGAACCTGGTTAAGGTTTAAAACAATGTGGGAGCAATCTGCCGTTAGTGCTGGGCACTTGGAGTGTTAAAATTTAAAACGTTTTCCAAGACTTTCGAACACGGGGAAACAAAGGGATTTTCAATTAATTTTTCGTCCGCCTCCACGTCAACTGCCCTTTTATTTTTTTCAGTTGCGCACACGTCCGTAGTATATTGCTATTCACTTTGTTTTCTTATTTGAAAATTCTATATTTTTCTGGATTTTTTATATTTTTTGTGCGAGGGGTATTTTCGACGAAATTTAGCATTCTCGACAGAGCGGCAGTGAAACCAGTCCTAGTCTGAGCTTGGTTGGACGTCATTTCAATGAGACAACAAGTTTGCTTCATGATAGAATAGATTTGACACAAAAAGAAAGCTTGGCAGGTTTTCTGAAGTTTTTTTAAAGTCGGTAACTGGGCACTTTTTGGTGTCATTTTGAGTTTCCGTGTTACTACCGTCTCATAAGTCCTAGTCTGAACCTGGTTAAAGTTTAAAACAATGTGGGAGAAACCTGCCGTTAGTGCTGGGCACCTGGATTTTTAAAAATTTACATTAGACGTTTTCTAAGATCTTTGGAACACCTGGAAACAAAGGAATTTTGGGAAATTTTGATTTGTTTTGTGCGCGGCACTCACACAGATCATAGTCTGAGCCCGGTTATATTTTTTTCAGTTGCGCACACGTCCGCAGTATATCGCTAACTACTTTGTTTTTTTATTTGAAGAGTCTATATTTTTCTGGATTCTTTTTAATTTTTTGTGCGAGGGGTATTTTCGACAAAATTTAGCATTCTCAACAGAGAGGCAGTCAAACCAGTCCTAGTCTGAGCTTGATTAGACGTCATTTCAATGAGACAACAAGTTTGCTTCATGATAGAATAGATTTGGCACAAAAAGAAAGCTTGGCATGTTTTCTGGAGTCTTTTTAAAGTCGGTAAATGGGCACTTTTTAGTGTCATTTTGAGTTTTCGTGTTACTACCGTCTCATAAGTTCTTGTCTGAACCTGGTTAAAGTTTAAAACAATGTGGGAGAAACCTGCCGTTAGTGCTGGGCACTTGGATTTTTAAAATTTTACATTAGACGTTTTCTGAGATCTTTGGAACACCTGGAAACAATGGAATTTTGCGAAATTTTGACTTGTTTTGTGCGCGGCACTCACACAGGTCATAGTCTGAGCCCGGTTATATTTTTTTCAGTTGCGCACACGTCCGCAGTATATCGCTATTTACTTTGTTTTTTTTATTTGAAGAGTCTATATTTTTTGGATTTTTTAATTTTTTTTGTGCAAGGGGTGTTTTCGACGAAATTTAGCATTTTCGACAGAGCGGCAGTGGAAACAGTTCTGGTCTGAGCTTGGTTGGACGTCATTTCAATGAGACAATAAGTTGGCTTTATGATAGAATAGATTTGACACAAAAAGAAAGCTTGGCATGTTTTCTGGAGTCTTTTTAAAGTCGGTAAATGGGCACTTTTTGGTGTCATTTTGAGTTTTCGTGTTACTACCGTCTCATAAGTCCTAGTCTGAACCTGGTTAAGGTTTAAAACAATGTGGGAGCAACGCGCCGTTAGTGCTGGGCACTTGGATTTTTAAAATTTTACATAAGACGTTTTCTGGAGACTTTTGAACATTTAAAAAATGAGCAATTTTGCAAAATTTTGAATTGTTTTGTGCGCGGCACTCACACAGGTCATAGTCTGAGCCCGGTTTATTTTTTTTTCAGTTGCACACACGTCTCTAGCATGTCGCTATCTACTTTGTTTTTTTTGTAACCCAACTATGTTTTTTTTAAAAATAAAACAATTTAAAAAATCAAGCCTATTTTTCTTCAAAAATCGGTTTTTTGGCCAAAAGTGATAATTATTTTGGGCCAAAAAAGTTTTTATGGCCGAAAACAAATTCTTTGTCCCCGTGCGATCATTTTGAGTGGTCGATGACCCAATTTGACCAATGTATGCGCAAAAAAAGCTATGGTCCGCATCATGGCAACATTCTCGTGTGGTCAGTGACGGGACCCTGGTCTGAACACATGGCATTCTGTTGCAGACAACAGACACCCGGAGGCTGCAGTCGACTCACCCTGCGATATTGCTCAAACGCAAACGGATTTGCGAGCTCGCTGGCGCGCGCATGCAAGCGAGCGTCCATGAAGTAGCCGTGCATGTAGGCACGCAGCAGCGCGCTGCCGATCAGGTGAGACAATCCGAGCTCGCACAACTGATCGGGCGTCACGAATCTGTAGCCGTCGTACACTGAAGCGACAATGCTAACATCGAAGCAAACCAGTTAGGAGGACACAGCACAGTGACGAGCGAGCGACTTTACAGTGGAAACCAAAAAAACAAAGAATAATATCGATTTACCGGCAGGTGTGTCAGTTTCTTCGAGCTCCTCCGTGATGTTGTCCAAGAACGAACACCACTTTGGAGCTGGGCCCAACTCCGGGATGTAGTACGTCAGGATCTTTGGTGACTCGTTCGTCATGAATAACAGGCCTGCGAAAATGGAAGAACATTTGAAACAAGGCTCTGGCTGGTGGATATACTAAATGAAAACTATCCAGAAACACATGTCACACGAGACATTTCGATCTTTCCTTTCCTTCTAAATCCATACGTTCTTGCTGTTGCGAGTATTCAGTAGCGACAAGAAGCAGTTTGGTAAAGGCGGAAACACCATTTAGTTTTTCGTCCGTACGCACAAACGTCGTTTTAAATCCCGTGCGCAAACTAATCGTGTCCGTAATGCATTAAGATAGCACACACGACACGATTTCTAAATCGCGTGGCCATTTTTTACATGTCGTGTCCGTGCGTACGCACAAAAAACTAATTGATAAACGCGCCTTAAGCAGTTAGAAAAGCTGCGACGCAACCTGAGTCTGGAACGATACAAAGCTGGTTCAGGGCAGTGTCTGGTTCAATAGCGGTGATCGGTTGGCCACTGTCAGCATTCCACAGTTTCAACACACGATCGTCCATTGAAAGTGCCACCCGCTGGTCACGATTCGACACAAACGCAATTGACTTTATTGGCAAACCATTCTGTTGATCTTTCACCAGCATCGGGGTGACTGAACGAATGTCGAACAGAAGAGTCTGCAAAATGAAAAGTTACGAGTAGCAAAGTGAGCAGTTGGCCATATAATTGTGACTAGCCCTGTTGTATGTCACTTACTTGTGACTTTGAAAGAATGCTCACATAAATTTGACGCCGATGCAAACTCACATGACCAGTACTCATGCCAGCAGCCAAATTCAGAGCTCCGTTGTACTGGAGCGATGAAACAAACGGCAATTCACCAGAGCTGCAGAAGAAAGCGCTTGCATCAAAGTTGTTCCCCAAAACGCAATAATAAACTGAACCGACTGACTCTTGAATGACATGCGCCGCACAGTTTACTATGCCCACTTGCTCACGGCAACGCACATCCCACGCTTCGATTGTTCCCTAAGAATAAGCTGCTTGCTACTTTCGACGTCCTTGTCACTACATTCGAACTCTTTGGTTGGTGATCCTGTGATGCATGCTTTCTGTGTAGGCATTGCGGTGGAGGCGGAGTCTGTCCTGTACAGAAAGCATGCCTTACATGATCCCCAACCAATCAATCAGCTGATTGCCCATAATTTAGAGTTCGACTGTGGTGCAAATCACTGATTTTATCGTCTCACACACAACCTGCGCAGTGCCACACACAAACAACTGATGTTCTCTGTTTATCTGGCAACACATGACCGAACGGGCATCCACTTTGTACGGCTCCATAAATCGGCCTTCCTCCAAATTGAATCGATAGATGTCCGCACTGAAGCAATCGCACAATGCGTCATTTGAGAGAACTTGTATACAACATTTGTACTCCCCAACCGCTTTCTGAAATCTAAACTGGCACTGAACTCCGGTATGCTGTTTGGCATATTTCAACAAGTTTTCATTTTGCAAAAAACACAAGCTCACGTGTTGGCCTAACCCTGATGCGACGATGTACAGATCACAGCTCGGCTCGTGGTACGCCATGTCACGGCCGAATTTAGGAATACGAATACGAAAGTAGCGACCTTGTCGATTGTGAAACTCCACGTAACGCTCTTCTTCCAGAAATACCATCTGAATGTCAAAGACAAGACAGTAAGACATTAAACAGTATGAACGTGCGCGTATGTGAACAGCTTTCTCATGGTTAAGACGGGTTTAGCTATTAATTTTCTGTACGTACGCACGGACACGCCATAAACCGTATCGTTTGTGCTTTATTACCGTACCGTACCGTATCTTAATTCATTTCTCGGACACGATTTGTTAGCGCACGGGATTCAGAACAACGTGTGTGCGTACGGACAAAAACTAAAGGTGTTTTCGCCTTTAGTCTTTTTTCAAACTTCACAAAAATTAGAAAGTATCCACCTTATCGAACGCTTCACTTAACACGAGCATCTTTATCACTTCAGCGTCAACGCAACGCTCAAACTTCATCGACAGATTATTCACATCGAAACATTTCACTCTCGGTTTGTATGTACCTGAGAAATAGGGAGATGCTTTTATGACACACAAAATGAAAAAACATACAAACAATGCGAGAAGAACGTTTCAGCGCAAAAAGGCACAGTAGCACCAGCAACGCAGTCACCACCAACCAGTCGCCAGAATGTATTCTCCGTTGGGCGACATGCACACGCAGCCGCTGACGTCGGGCATGTCAAAGTCTTGAATCAACTGAATACGACGTCGCACTTCTGCAGAAATGCTCTGCTCTCTATTGTAACCCAAGCAACATCATAAGTTGCAACAAATAAAGTGCTTCTCTGAGCAACGAACACTTGTTTCACTTCTGTTTTGTCTGCAGTCTGAGTGACTTCAATTCAAAGTTGCACTTCCGTTTTACACAGTCACAAATAAGAACACAGTGAGTTTTTTGCTTTGTCATCTTCGGCTCCCCAAAACGCAACGAACTAATGAATCACAAGTTGTTGGCGTACTTTTTCGTGCAAAAAGTGTGTCTACTTTTTCGTGCAAAAAGTGTGTCAAGGAAAAGAATAAAAAAGCTTCATTCATCTTGTGCTCAACCCATGCATGAACTGCACTGCCTACCGGTGTCCTTTTGCAGTTTTCTCTTCTGCCGCGCTGATAACCACTGAAAGAACAAAACATCAAAGCTCGAAAATTCCATTGACATTTTTTGTCAAAACTAAATTATAATACCTGAATTATTTTACACGTAGGGTTGGCATGGGAAAAATACCGGTTTTTACCAGGGCAAAAATTGGTGCCTTGAAAAAAAGGGGAAAAAGACGGTTTCCGTGTTTTTCGTTTTTTTCAATTCCGGACTGAGTTTTTTTATATTATTTTTTTTTCACTAGTTTCGCAATTTCACACGTGTCTTGTAGTTCACACACTTCACTGTAGTTGTGCTCACAAGACGTTTCAAACCGGTCTGGTCTGGGACAAGGTATGTGCAATGTCATGTATCCCCGTGTGTCCGTTTTTGTTTTCGTTAATTATTTTGTTTGTGCTGCCTGACTGACATTTTTCTGTTTTTATCTTGAAACGACCGGCGACGGCCACAAACTGCGACGATACATCCGAGATCGCGAACAACGACGATGACGAAAGTGAACGCGAGCCCGAACCAAAAAAGAAATGTACTGGCATCTACGGAGGCATCGAGTTTCACCCTGCGCGACCGCGCAACCCGTCAGGCGAATCCAGTCTCGAAGACGAACTGCGCGGCGAAATGAATCTGTACGAGTCGGATGATTTTATCCACGAACCGGACAAAAGTGATCTAGTGCTGGACTTCTGGCGGCTGAACTCGTCGAAATACCCCAAACTATCGACAATCGCGCGCAGACACCTGGCACCGCCACCAACAAGCGTGGCAAGCGCACGAATGTTCTCTGAAGCCAGGCAGGTGTTTGTGTGCAGCCGATCTCGTCTGTCAGCTCAGAACGCCGAAAAGATAATGTTTCTGAATGGAGTGTTGCCTGCACTTGATTATGCCTATGCGATGTGAATTTTGTCAGTTGTTGTTGTTGTAATTTTTGGTTGGTTCACGTGCTGTGTCTTGCTGACTTTGTTTCTGTGTCTGTGCTGTTTTATGCTGAAAATCTGATGAAGGAGCGACGAAATGTGCGTGGATGTTTTTAGACATAAAAAGCCATTCCGGTCCGGATTCCGGCAATTTTTTGCCGGATCCGGCCCGGCCGGAATGGGCTTTTGCCGGATCCGGCCCGGATTCTGGCAAATTTGTCGAATCCATCCCTAACTGTTATTGTTATTGAGGTAGACTGCAGTGTTGTTGACTCTTTTCTCAGAATAAACATTTATTTAATGCATTCGTATTTCCTAGTGCTGTTGACAGCCATTTGGGGCCGTTTGTTCTCGGGCACCAAATGGTTTTTGCAAGACACCTAAAAATTTGAGTTTAGGTGTCACACAACTCGACACAAGACACCTGGGAGTGGGTCCAGTTTTATAGAAGCTTGGCAGTTGAATAGTGCCACACCACATTTCAATTTTCTACCTTCACGTCGAAGAGCAATCAGTTGGCGAGTCAGTTTACGTGAAAAAAAAATGAACTGTCATTTCATTCAGGGGCTCAGTGGTGTGGCACCATTGGACGCCTAAAATTTATAAAACTGGCCCCTGAGTCCTGACGCCTGACCCGGAGCGTTTTGAAAAAATTCTGAAAAAAACTGACCTCTGGTAACGATTTTCCGGCGCTTAAATTGTACACTTTGACGTCATTTACTGATGAAACTTGCATTTTCGCAGTTGCAACTCAATTTGTCTTGTAGTTTGTGCTGTTGTTTGACTTTGACTGTGATCTTGATGCCGTGATCGTCGTCGTGTCGACGTCAGACGAGAACACGAGGTCCGTCTATTGTCTATATTTGGCTGTGCGTGTGCCGTTGGCCTTCGCCCCAACGAACCTTTCGCCTGTGGGTCAAAATTTTAAGGCCCGTTTATACCTGACGTATGCAGACGTACGTCGACGTTAACACCAGTGTCACTATACCATGTCCATGATTGACACCCCAAGCCCCACTAAAAAATTTTCGGCACTCCCCTGGGGTTGTTGCACAAAAATCGAAACATAAAAAAGTGATTAAAAAACAAAAATGCCGATTCAAAAAAAAATCGAAAAATTTTCCTTTAATATGCTCTGAAAACCTTAATTTTGGCACAATTTTTCGAAAGTTCAACAAAAATTTTCTTTGATATTACTTCGTAAAACCGCCAACAGTCGATTTTGGACCGTTTTACCGACTGATTTTAGCTTCGACAACATCTGCGATGAAGTTTGTGAGAGTCCCAAAGCTTGGCTTACCATTTCCGATGCAGATAAGGTGACGATTCGCCTCGCAATCTGAATTCTGAGCGTCCGAGTTGCTCCGTTTGCAAGCGTTACGTTGTTTGGTTGCTGTTTCGTGTGTCGTGTCGTCGCGACATCATCAGAATTGATCGAATTCCAAGCCGGTATGTTTGTTTTCATTTGAACAACCGCGCCGCAGGGGGCCATGGGGTCAGGACAAAACCCCTCCCCTCCCCTCCCCTCCTCCTTTTTGGAGGACAAAACCCCTCCCCTCCCCTCCCCTCCCCTCCTGAGACAGGACAAAACCCCTCCCCTCCTCCAACAAAAATTCAAAAAATGTCAAATTTTGATTTTAAGGATTACGGTAACTCCGGCAGTGGGTCTCGACACGAATCAGACAGGTTACGGTAATTTTGGGTCTTCACACGAAGTTGCTGAAAACCACTTTGTTTTTTGTGAATAACAGTTGAAACCTTTCAGAAACATGCAGCATTGTAACAGAATGTCAAAAAAATCGGATGTCAAGGATTACGGTAACTCTGCAGTGGGTCTCGACACGATTTTTTAAAAACGTCCCTGATTGCCAGGAAAAGCTACTAGAATGATAGATATCGTTCACATGATTGCATAAAACGGTCATATGTCGAAAGTTTGGTCACACGGGTTACGGTAGCGGTCGTTTTGGGTCTTGACACGAAGTTGCTGAAAACCACTTTGTTTCTTGTGAATAACAGTTGAAACCTTTCAGAAACATGCAGCATTGTAACAGAATGTCAAAAAATCGGATGTCAAGGATTACGGTAACTCTGCAGTGGCTCTCGACACGATTTTTCAAAAACGTCCCTGATTGCCAGGAAAAGCTACTAGAATGATAGATATCGTTCACATGATTGCATAAAACGGTCATATGTGGAAAGTTTGGTCACACGGGTTATGGTAGCGGTCGTTTTGGGTCTTGACACGAAGTTGCTGAAAACCACTTTGTTTCTTGTGAATAACAGTTGAAACCTTTCAGAAACATGCAGCATTGTAACAGAATGTCAAAAAATCAGATGTCAAGGATTACGGTAGCTCTGCAGTGGGTCTCGACACGATTTTTTTTAAAACGTCCCTGATTGCCAGGAAAAGCTACTAGAATGATAGATATCGTTCACATTATTGCATGAAACGGCAATATGTCGAAAGTTTGGTCACACGGGTTACGGTAGCGGTCGTTTTGGGTCTTGACACGAAGTTGCTGAAAACCATTTTGTTTCTTGTGAATAACAGTTGAAACTTTTCAAAAACATGCAGCATCATAACGGAATATCAAAAATCGGATGTCAAGGATTACGGTAACTCTGCATGTTACAATGCTGCATGTTTCTAAAAGGTTTCAACTGTTATTCACAAGAAACAGAGTGGTTTTCAGCAACTTCGTGTCAAGACCCAAAACGACCGCTACCGCAACCCGTGTAACCAAACTTTCGACATATGGCCGTTTTATGCAATCATGTGAACGATATCTATCATTCTAGTAGCTTTTCCTGGCAATCAGGGACGTTTTTACAAAATCGTGTCGAGACCTACTGCAGAGTTACCGTAATCCTTGACATCCGATTTTTTGACCTTCTGTTACAATGCTGCATGTTTCTGAAAGGTTTCAACTGTTATTCACTAGAAACAAAGTGGTTTTCAGCAACTTCGTGTCAAGACCCAAAACGACCGCTACCGTAACCCGTGTGACCAAACATTCGACATATGACCGTTTCATGCAATCATTGAACGATATCTATCATTCTAGTAAGTTTTGCTGGCAATCAGGGACGTTTTTAAAAAATCGTGTCGAGACCCACTGTCAAGATACCGTAATCCTTGACATCCGATTTTTGACATTCTGTTATAATGCTGCATGTTTCTGAAAGGTTTCAACTGTTATTAACAAGAAACAAAGTGGTTTTCAGCAACTTCGTGTCAAGACCCAAAACGACCGCTACCGTAACCCGTGGGACCAAACTTCCGATATATGACCGTTTTATGCAATCATGTGAACGATATCTATCATTCTAGTCGCTTTTCCTGGCAATCAGGGACGTTTTTAAAAAACCGTGTCGAGACCCACTGCAGAGTTACCGTAATCCTTGACATCCGATTTTTTGACATTCTGTTACAATGCTGCATTTTTCTGAAAGGTTTCAACTGTTATTCACTAGAAACAAAGTGGTTTTCAGCAACTTCGTGTCAAGACCCAAAACGACCGTTACCGTAACCCGTGTGACCAAACATTCGACATATGACCGTTTCATGCAATCATTGAACGATATCTATCATTCTAGTAAGTTTTGCTGGCAATCAGGGACGTTTTTAAAAAATCGTGTCGAGACCCACTGTCAAGATACCGTAATCCTTGAAGGTTTTACGTGGTATAATCAAAGAAAGTTTTTGTTGAACTTTCGAAAAATTGTGCCAAAATTGAAGTTTTCAGAGCATATTAGAGAAAAAATTTTCGAATTTTTTTTTTTAAATCGGCATTTTTGTTTTTTTTAATTACTTTTTTTTAAAAAAAATTCATTTTTGTTTAACAACCCTACCCAGTACCGAAGACGAGGGGGGGTGGGGGGGGTACACCTAGAGATGTAAGGGTCAAAAAAAAATTTTTTTTAAATTTTTTTTTTAAAAAAGTAAAAAAAATGAGCATTTTTTTTTATTTTTTTTATTAAAAATTTTTGAAATTTTTTCTTTAATGTGCCCTGAAAATGCCGTTTTTGGCGTAATTTTTCGAAAGTTCAACAAAAATTTTCTTTGACTTTACCTTGTCACTTAGTCTTCAACGCTGCAGGTGGTATTCTGGATTAATTTATCGACTGTTTTCAGCCTTGGTGAGTGATGATCGACTCGCGCATTGAAGTACTTAAGCGTCGCAAAGGCTAGTTCAACAAATTCCGATGTCGCTAAGGTGAGATAGAAGCAGAGAACTCACATTTACGCATCGTTTTTCAGGATCTCGAAAGGTGGAAATTGCACTGTCTGCCACTGCAAGCGTAACTTCGTTGGTTGCTCGTTGCTGTTTCGCCTCGTGTCGTCAGCATGATCACACCGGTTTGTTGTGGAACTTGTTTCCATGTTATTTGAGGTGAATTGAGAGGCAAAACACGAGACGTGATGTCGTCGGTGGGAAAATGGGGTCGCCGAAACCAAGTCTGAAATTTTCACCCTCCTCCCATATGAGTGGGGGTCATATGGTAAGTCGGTGGCTCCTCAGATGGTGATATTCGGACTCCCTGAAAAATTCTGAACAACTTTCATTTAAGAAAAAAAATTTAAATTTTTTTTTTTTTTTTAAATAGAAAATTTTTTTTTCTTGACATCTCTATAGTCGGACTGGATAATTTCGGGCATTAGCTGATTGGCTGGTGCGTTACCGTAATCAGATTCAAACGCGGGCCGTTCAAATTGCACTTTGCTTTTTTAAAATTTTTAATTTTTGAGTGATTGTGTTGATGAATGTTTGGATTTTTAATGGGCAAAACTTGTTTATTATTTATGAAATACAGAAACATCAAAAAGTATTGTGGATTTATTCAGACGTGTCCGGACTAACGTGACCTCATTTTATTTAAAAACGCCCGTTTGCCAAAGTACAGGCACTAAAACTTCAGTTTGGTGTGACTGATTCGACATTCACCATTTGTTTACGGGAAGAAATCGGCTAAACGGAAAGTCTGGTTTGCTGTGAACGATAAGCGCATGTTTTACGGCACATGACGTCATTTCAGTGGGACACGTTTAAAAAAATAGGCCATACATTTTAAGGCGAATTTTTATTTTTTTTTTCAGAAAAAAGAACGACGGCGACGGTGATGCGCTCTCGACGCTCGAAAAGTGAATATTCGTCTGAAAACCGATTGCTTTTCAAATTTTTCCCACAAAATAAATCATCATGAACAAAATTTTCAATTAAAAATCAAACACAACAACATTTTTAGTTGTCGTCGTTGCCGTCGCCGTCGTACTTGTTCGGAAAATGAATTTGTGCCTTTGGAAACAGCTGATTTTAGTTTTTCTGCATCTTTCAGTTGTTTATAGACAATTTGTTGCAGTTTAAAAATACAGAACAGCAGCTTTCATAGCCAAATTTTTGATTTACACTTGTCACCGTCGTCGTCGTTCTTTTTTCTGAAAAAAATAATAATTCGCCTTAAACTTTACTTTTTTAAATTTTTCTGCATTGCATAAATCACAAACAAGTTTTGTCCATTGAAAATTCAAACATTCATCAACACAAACACTCAAAAATTAGAAATTTAAAAAAAAGCAAAGTGCAATTTGAATGGCCCGCGTTTGAATCTGATTACGGTAACGCACCAGCCAATCAGCTAATGCCCGAAATTATCCAGTCCGACTATAGGTACACCCCCCCCAGAGCACCCGAGACCTCCGCGTGGGGGGGGTGGGGGGGGTCACGCGACACCCACCCCCCAAAACCTGACACTGGACCATCCACACCCCCCCTCGAAATTTGCTGGACACCCCACCCACCCCCCCCCCTACATGGACCTAAGTAACAGTGACACCCCCCAAAAATTTTCTCGGACCACCCAAAAATCATGAATTTTTGCTCAAAAATCATGACTTTTTGTCCTTAAAGTCCATAATATAAGCTAAATATATGGTAACTTGACATTCTTCATTGTAATTTCAAAGATTTTGCAGCAAAATTTAGCGTTTTTCCTTCAAAATTTAAGCGAAAAAATCTCATGGGTGGGGTGGGGGGTGTGCACCCCCCCAGAGATTTTTCTACAATAGTGCACCCCCCCCCCCACGGCCCCCGCCTGGGGGGGGTGTCACTGTACCATGACTGACACCCCCCCACTGAAAAATTTTCGGCACCCCCCCCCCCCCCACGTGACGACACCCCCCCCCTCGAAAATTTGCTTTCGCCTTCGGTACTGACCCTACCCCCCACCCACACCCAGTACCGTGGGCGAGGGGGGGGGGGGGGGGGGGTACACCCCTTCCCAGAGCACCAGAGACCGTCGGGTGGGGGGGGGTTGGGGGGCCACCGTGCCACCCCCCCTAAAACCGGGCACCCCCCCCCCCATCGGACCCCCCCCCCTCGAAAATTTGGCCGACACCCCCCCCCACACCCCCCATGAAATTTTGTCTGGCGGAGACCCCCCCAAAATTTTCCGTACACACTAAATTTTTTTTCGAAAATCATGATTTTTTGTCTATAAAGTCCATAATATAAGCTGAATATATGATAACTTGACCATCTTCATTGTAATTTCAACGATTTTGCAGCAAAATTTAGCGTTTTTCCTTGAAAATTTAAGCGAAAAATTATCATGGGGGGGGTGGACCCCCCACAGAAAATTTTGAAAAAACGCACCCCCCCATGGGACCCCCATGGGGGGGAACCACGTTACCATATGTTGGACCCCCCCTCACTTTTTGGTCCGCCCCCCCCCCCACGGCACCATACCCCCCCCCCCTTCGAAAATTGTTTTGGGCCCACGGTACTGCCCACACCCCCATGAAATTTTGTCTGGCGGAGACCCCCCCAAAATTTTCTGCACACCCTAAAATTTTTTTCGAAAATCATGATTTTTTGTGTATAAAGTCTATAATATAAGCTGAATATATGATAACTTGACCATCAATTTCAAAGATTTTGCAGCACAATTTAGCGTTTTTTCCTTCAAAATTTGAGCGAAAAAATATCATGGGGGGTGGGGGGGGGGTGGACCCCCCACAGAAAATTTTGAAAAAATGCACCCCCCATGGGACCCCCATGGGGGGGGTCCCACGTTACCATAGTTTGGACCCCCCCCCCACTTTTTGGTCGGCACCCCCCCCCCCCCACGGCACCATATACCCCCCCCCCCCCCCCCCCCCTTCGAAAATCTTTTTGCGCTCACGGTACTGATGGGGGTGGGGGGGGGGGGTTGAACCCCCTCACAGAAAATTTTTAAAAAATGCACCCCCCCATGGGACCCCCATGGGGGGTCCCACGTGACCATTCTTTGGACTCCCCCCGCACTTTTTTGTCCCCAACCCCCCCTCGGCAGCATACCGCCCCTTTGAAAATTTTTTTGGGCAAACGGTACTGGCCCCCCCCCCAAAATTTTCCAGCTATCTATCTATCTGGAAAGTTTGCTCCAGCTATCTATATCGGCCCCCAGGGAAAACGAATGTCTGTACGTCGCAATTACGCGCATAAGTTTATCGTTTACGTAAATTCTAGCTGCTTGTAATTATGTCACATGATTAACAAACAACGTTAAAGCTGCACAATAATGCAGTCGTGAAAAAACATATGTGCGCATAAGTGGAGACCACAGTTAGAGGCCCTATCTTTCACACAGGCACACCTGTTTGCATAAGTACGCGTATCAGTATACTGATGGCGGAATTACGCTGCATCATGCAATAACTGTAGCGTATGTACATACGCCCGTCGTAATAACGTTACGCCAAGACGCGCGTACGTACACACGCCCGTCGCCGATACGTTACGCCAAAACGTCGAAATACGTGACATATTTATATGCTTAATTGGCACGTAATTACGACGTACAGACATTCGTTTTCCCAGACCCCCAACCCCTCGGCTCTGGAACAACTATGTTCGAATGCACCTATTTTTGTCGACCATCGGATTTTCCTTTCCTCTCCGGCATTTTAATTTTTTTTTAATTAATAAAAAAATTAAAAATTTTTTTTAATAAAATCGGGAGTTTTACTTTTTTTGAACCACACCCCCACCTAGGGTTCGAATTTTTTTTAATTTAAAAAAAATCTTTTTTAAATTGGGATTTTTTAAATTAATTTTTTTAATTAATTAAAAAAAAACGAATTTTGACCATCACATCACAGTACTTTCATCTGAAAATGCGTTTAAGACACTTTTCACAGAAAGTTTTGCCTCCAGTTCCAGTTCCACACTTTCCACGTTTCTTTCAACAGAATCCAGAACCACAAAAAGAAGGGTGCGGAGTGTGAGCAGCATCCCCTCGGCCGACCAATCAGCTGATTCCACATTTTATTGAGTTCGACTGCATTTTTGTCGACCATCGGATTTTCCTCCGGCATTTTAATTTTTTTTAATTAATTTAAAAAAATTGAACTTTAAAACAATTGGGATTTTCACTTTTTTTCGAACCCTACCCCACCCCCATGTCTTCGGCACTGCTTCCTTCTTGAAAAGGATTAGGTTAGCTTGGCTTAGGTTAGGATTAGGTTACAATTATGTTAGGCTTAGGAATAGGCTTTAGGATTAGGATTAGGATTGGGATTAGATCCGTTAAGCAATGTCTGACAACTAGCGTGTCATATGTTAGAAGATGTTAAAAGAAGTCGCGTCTGTAGCGCAGGTGTAGGGCTTTCGTCTAACGTTCTGTTGGTGGAAAGTTCAAACCCGCTGCGGACAAGACACACAATGGAGAAACAAAAGTGATTGAGGCCAATAACATTTAATGGTCTGCTCCCTCCAGATCCCAGGGTATATTGGGCTCGAGGCAGTATTGCCCGTTTCCGCCGGAGTTTTGTACCTTATGGTTTCCGGAACCGGCGCGCGAACAGATAAAAACATAAAATAAAAGATAAAAAAGATACAGCCTGTAGGGCAGCCCTTTGGCTGGAAAAACAAAAACATTATAATGGCATAGATAAATGAATTTTACCTGTATCTTTTTTGTGTACGTACGCTTTGTAAACTTTTTGCGTGTCATCTCAATCTCAAGGTTTTTCTAGACTTTCGGTTGCACAATTTTTGCCCTAAATTATCAATCTTAGAAGCAAATTTTATTTGAAAAAACGCCGAAAATGCCAAAAATCAATAAGGGCGCCTGTGAGCCAGATTTGCTTTTCAATAGAAAGACAAAACGTGTCCCGTTGTAGAGTTGCCACGGTAGGCCTTTTTTGGTCACGGTACGGTTTACGGTTTGAGACGCAATTTTTTTCACGGTTTCGGTACGGTACGGTAAATTGAAAAGCTCAACGGTACGGTTTTCGGTACGGTTTGAAAAATTTTAAAATCGCACGGTACGGTTTCGGTACGGTTACCGTGGATTTTGAATTTACACGGGCGGTAAACCGTATTTTTACGGTTTGAAAATTAAAAAGTTTTAAAATGCACTGTGCTTCACTTTTTGTTTCTCTCTGTGCTATTTTGTTGTGTTGTATGTCGCCGTTCTCGTTCAGTCAGACAAGCAATGGAAGCGGCAGTGGGACAAAAACAAAACACAAACTTACACCATCTACCTACACCATAGCAAGACTACAGGAAGACCCAACCGAAACCTAAATCTACTACATCACAAGGTGGACCAGCACAGCACCAGAGTCAGACCAGCTGAACCAACCCTGCGCTGCGTAAGGTGTGAAATCAAGATAATAAAGAAACAAATTGCATAGTGAATGGAGTTCAGTTGATGTGTGGACGCGGCGGGTGTGATTTTACGAATACGGAGATACGATCTGCCTGCGCTGCGTGCAATAATAATAAACGATTTTGAATTTACGCCAGTCAGGATTTCATCAAAAAGACGTTATGAAATTATGGTTTTTCAACTTGAGCCCTTTCGCATGACGCCAACAAAAGAAACAAAAGTAAACAAGCGTAAACAACAGTTTTTGTAATAATTTAATCTCGAGAACCCGCTCGATTTTTTAGTGCTTTTCAAACGTTTCAAATGTTTGTTTCAAGCTTTTCGATTAGGTGTCAATTCTATGTCAAAGATGATTCTTTTATAACTCTCCCGTTGAACGGTCAACTGGCCGAAACCCATAGAAAATGGTGGAAACGCAACGGACCAGACCACACGCTTGGATGATGCCGACGAACAAGGTAAAGTTCCAAAGCATTCGTAAACGCAAACAATATGTTTGTGTGCGTTTTTTCATTTGTCCAGCGACGTTTGTATAAAACAATTGACTGACAAGCACAGCGCAGCTGTGTCTTTAAATTTGTCTTTTGCACAATTGATAGCCGCTTCAGTGGTTTGTCGTTGCTTGTTTTTGCGCCAGTCTTGTGCGAGGCATTTGTTGACCAAAAACTAAAACGGAAAACGATTATAAATGAACTGAAACTTCAGCTCGCAGTTCATCGATCGCGCTGTTTTAGTGTTTTCTTCACGCCATTCGTCAAGTGGACACGGCCAAGCGCGCATTTGTCGTCATAATCGTTTGTGCAATCTGACCCTCGCAAAAAACAATGATGACGGTTCTTTGAAAGCTATGTTACGTTCGGCCATCGCTATTACATACTTATTGAGCTGCGCTTCTTGGTATAGTCTGACTTCACAAAACAGACATATTTCTCTTCGCTAGACTCGACTTAGTCCGTAACTCGGATAGGCTCATACATGTTTAACGAACATTTTCAGGTTTTCATTAAAAACGGACTGTGGCAAAAAGATTTTACGCAACTGTTACTAAATAGCAGCCATGGAGCTATCGAAACTTCTGTGGTGTGTTCTTTTTCAGTGTTCCTGCTGAAGTTTTGTGGCCCACCCGGTACATTGCGTGGAAAACTTTATCTTGTAAAATCCATGGTTATCTGCATTTGCATTAACTCTTTTACAGCGGTTGATGAAATAGAAATTTTGGCAAAAAAATATGTTTAGGCAGCGTTTTGAAAAAGTGTTTACAGGGTCTTGGTATGTTTTTACCCTTTGAATTCCAAAAATACCTGTAGTGACAAGCAACTTCGTAAGAAAAACTTTTTTTTTGATTCGGGCTTTAAAATCATCGGATGAACAGAGGTTATGGCTCCGACAGGGGTGCCGTTTGTGTTTGGGAACCAGGTGGTTTGCATGCCGTTGAACGTTTGGTTTTCTCTTTTTCATTTTGTTTCATTTTTTTTCGGTGATTTCTGGGCCGCTGACAACTTTGAATTAGAGAAGTGAATCATTGTTAGTGCTTTGTGTCAGTGATCTTGCATCGCCAGCTCCTTGTCCATCTGAAAGCTTTCAACTGCAGTGACATTTTCGAGATACGTCGGCGTGTGCCTAGGTGTGCAATATGTTTTGTTTCAATTTTGAGGTTGCACTTAGCGACTCGGCTGAATGGCTAATAATGGCGCCTTTAGTGGAACATTCTACTTCCGTAAAAAGTATGGCCGCCTAAATTTTTCGTCGTTTTTATCTTGTTTCTTTTCTACCGCATCAAAATGACTTTTTCAAGAGTGCGAAAACGAAAAAACACCAATTTTCGTGCGAAATGCCCGGGCGAATGAGCGCGCCTAGTAGTGCTCCTGAAAGTAAAAAGCATTAGCAACTCACTTAATGGATTGTTCACTCAACCGTCGTACAACTTCTGCCTCTTGCATTATACAGTTTCAAAAAAGGCGACGTTCAGATGACGATCTTTTCAAAACTCATCAACAGCCATTATGATCTAGCATATAGTAGCAGTGATTGCATTCGTCTTGTTGCTTTTTCGTGTGTTGACCGCGAAAGTAGGCGAAAAAACGGTGACTGACAGAAATGAATTTCAGTAATGGACACACGCACTCACATTTTAGTTGTCGTCGTCGTACTTTGAGGCACTGCACTGCGCATCTAAACAAGCACACACACGCACACACATTGTGCGGCTGCCACTAAAAGACGTTCCAGCCATTTGTTATTTATCAATAGCCACTAAGTAATATTATTGTCGAAATTTCACTGTGAAAGCCAGCAGCAGCAGCAGCACCTCTCGTTGGTTGAATGTTGCTGGAGCATAATGTCACTAAGTGTCATCGCACTCTCCCATTATCGCCTCACTTCACTACCGCACACATCAATGTGCGTACATCTGTGTGTACTCCGTTTCTCTATTTTGAGTGCACTTTCAATTTGTAAACGCCATTGGACTGTTTTATAAAGATTTACTTGCTTGCATTTTTATAGGAAATCGTGTGCTAAAATAAAAAAGACATCAAAAATGGATAAATGAAAAAAGTGCTTTATTTTAAGTAGTTTTAAGTTAGTGCGTTTGTGCCATTTCGATCTGCCTCAATTTAGGTTTTTATCACTTGAACTGGCTTCGTCGCAATACAGTTGCAAAGCGTGCAAACAACATCATCCATGTGCACAACTTCCACGGACGAAAATGTTTCAACCACTTTTGCATTCTCTGGGCGTCTTTGTAATTTTACTCGCAATTTTTAAAATTACCGCGCACGCATTTCACATGTTTATGAGTGACAATCTGTCTTGTTGCTGTGTGCTGTGTTTCAAAGGTATGGTGGAGATATTTTGCAAATTATTATGTGTGGTTCGATGTTTTAATGAAGCGGCGGTGGTATATAC
This sequence comes from Theristus sp. LFF4_11, assembly GCA_030248135.1. Classification (NCBI taxonomy): domain Eukaryota; kingdom Metazoa; phylum Nematoda; class Chromadorea; order Monhysterida; family Xyalidae; genus Theristus; species Theristus sp. LFF4_11. The sequence goes on along the minus strand of JASANC010000641.1, from coordinate 81,161 downwards.
TCAATTAGATGAAAGATACGCGTTGCGCAGCATATTATTAGCTGGTGGCAACTTTAATTAAGTAACAGAATGTGAACAGAGTGTCTCCTACAACGCTGTTGCACCCAGTACATAACAAAGTAAATTAAGCAAGCACACAAATTTTTGTGCCGAATGTAATTTTCAGAATATAACTCAACTCATTCGGCGTGCGACCTGCGCGAACGCAATTGGATGCTTGAATAAATTGAAAAATAATTGAAAAATACAGAATGTTTGAACCGCTAGCACACACACACACGTTCATGCATACCATTATTCTTCGTTGCGTCGTGTATCATTTTTATTTTCATACTTTTTGGGATCGCGTTGCATTTACCGCGGTATTTGCATCAACGAACCTGTTGGTGCAGAAAACGGGAGTCTATAAATCGAATCAAGTTTGCCTTACAATCCACACTTCACACAACAGTTTTGTCTGTTTTTCAAAATCTCCAATGCACTTTGTTTGATTGTGCTCCTACTTTAGCTGATTGTTTTTTTCCAAATTCGAAATGCTGACATTACTCCTGGCGCTGTTTTTCGCGCCTGTGTGTCGATATGAAATAAAGTAAATTACAAAATTTCAATTTCCTAAAAGAATCTAATCAAACGTCCATCGACGGTGAGTTATTTACAAATGTTGGCCAAGCACAGGATGTCCGATCATTTCAGATCAACAGAATAACTGCTGAATCCCTTGCTTTCGTAAAAAAAAATTGAAGTCTGAACCATCAAATTCCGGGGCTTTCGGAAACTTTCAGAAAATGTCGCCGGGTGAGTTTGTAAATTGATTGCATGCATGCTCAATCGATTCCAGATTGTCTGCTATGTGAATTGTCCATAAATGCTGCTCATTTTGTCATTTGACGGGAAGTTCATTGTTGTCCATTAGCACGGTCCGTCTGCCAAACGTCACATCCAGCAATAGCAACCGATCATGCAAAAAATCCATTAAGGAAATTCAAATTCATTTCATCTCGTATACATATTATGCGGAAGCGCTTCAGTCAGAAAGCAAAAACTGCTGTGAGAGCTCTCCTGTTGTTGTTAAAATTTTCAATTTTCATTATGTTCAATTGAACGCTCGATGCTAATGGAATGAATTCTGCATTGTCCCGTGTGCAATTTGCGTTTACGTGCTGCCGTTTTGACTGATTGGATTGCGGTGTTATCGTTCAAATAATGAAACAATTGCGTTTATGGCATTGAAGCCAGCTTGGAAGCACACGTGTAAGTGTGTGTGATGTGTAGCTTGTTACAGGCATGCCACGGATGAATGCTTATGGTGCGATGCTTAACAACAGCAACACCTGTTACTTGCATGCAACCTGGCGCACATACCCCATCCTCATTGGTTCCATGTGTCAATTCCCTAAATTAGATCTCAGTCAGTCTGAAAACGTGCCGTACTCGTCAGGCATTGATTTTAGGTGCTCTTTGTTTTGATGTTCTTCCGAATTTTTGACGACACCCACGCACATAAATATGAATGATTTCCACTCATTCAAATGGTCTCTTTTTATTCATCGTATTAAAAGTGACTTTATGTTTTTCTTGTGCTTTCATTCCTTAACACCGAGCGCGCCAATTGTTCTGCTTTGCTTGTGTCCAGCGCAACTGATGGTTCAAGAAGCATCACCGGTTTACTAGTTTTCGCGACGTACTCTGTGACCTCTGCTGGTCCCGAAGCGGTTTTCAATTTCACCCGTGGTTGCTTTATTGAGAGCCTATTAAAAGCATTTCATATCCCAGCGCTGAAAAAAGGCGAAACAGACCAAAACGCACGTGTATAGATGAGCTCGGAAACAGCGCAGTGATGCTGCCAGTGTTTGGCCGTTTCGGTCCCGTGAGTCGCGCGAAATGAAAAGCAGATTTCAATTTAGATAGTCATTTTGTATTATAAGCAGGGCGCAGCACATGAAAGTGCAATAAGCGACGGCACAGACTGCGTGTATTGAAGAGGGGGGGGGGGGCTAATAAATTAGTCGTGCACCGTCAAAACAGCGCGCCGGAAGTCTATGATTCGTTGCGTTTTGCAAGAAGTCATTCGGGGCAATGCCGCTTCTCAAATGCGCGTGTTTCTTTAGTTGGCCATGTATTCTTTATTTGGTTTCAACTGTGCCCTAAAGGCATCAAGGCTCAAACGTTTATGTGTCAAAGAGCATACCCGAATGTAATAATGCGCCAAAACGTCGCGCAATCACTGCAAATAATCACCGCACTTACAATGCCCGTTACTGTGCATCTTTTAGCATCGGCGTCCCCAGACGCTTGTCCAGTACGGCTAAGACGATTTCAATATATTCTAGCAGACGCACTCAATCTTTTCGGCGAAAACAAGCCTATTATAAAGCACTTGTGTGCCCTTTGTGTCATGACCAAAGTACATGACAAATGTCTGACGGGCCTATACCGTAAGCATCGTCATTTGTGACCGTACTCTATGGTTGTTATATTCCAAAAAGTTATGAGCCAATTGGCCGCTTCATTCAAATTGAGAAATCAAAGCTCTTTGAAATAAAGTAGTCATTATCCACGAAAAATAAGGGAGAGTCCGAGCAGAAATGATTTCCAAATCCAAAATCAAACATGCGCGTCATGAATAATTCAGTGTGAGCTCCGTCGGCATATCAAAGTCGACTGTTTGCATGCGTTTATTGCCATTGAGTCGCTTTGTAATGTTTGTGCAATGCGAACACACCCGCTGGTGACAGCCGGGCTGAAGTCAAAATTGACTAATTTATAATTTACGCTTGATCCCTGTTGGTTGGTTCGTTCACTGCTTTAGTGGTTCGCATTGTATGTTATTATTTTGTACTAGGCAAACGGAAATTCAAATTTAACCGCCGCGTGTTTGCAGCTTCAACTTTCAACAGTCAAAAATCTTCGTTTAATGATGTGTATTTGATTCAGTTCGTTTACTGTATGATTTCCCTTCGAAAACATAGAAAGCCGCTGTTTTGCTTGGTTTGTCCGATTGCACGGCGGCCATTATGTACAACACTGCTTATCACCCTTCTTGCTGCGGTCGATTAGTTTCGAATTAACATCCCATTTCTTAAACGAGCAAATTTTATTCAATCAATCAAATCTTACGCTCAATGCATCTACATGTGGGGATTCTACATCTACATTCAGTAAAGATTCCAAAGTACAAACTTCTTAAAGTCTGATTATTTCATTTCTTAACCCATTAAGGGACATTGAATAACATTTTGAACTCCAACTAATGTGGTAGCAGCATAACTGTTTCCATGTGTAAGCATACAATTTGAATGTAAATGTCAATAGTACTAATAACAATAACACCCTAAATAAATTTGATAATGTATACAAGATGAAGCTTCCAAACGGTTGAACGAATACGCAGACGACCATAAAATAATCTTAAAGCATCTGAAATGGGTGCAGTTGGCTCTATATGGGGAATTACAGGCAGCCGCGCAAACATAAACCTGAGAATATGAAAACGTTCGCTTTGAAACCCCTCAAACATCTATAATAATCGCTCACATAAAGCATAAATACCGAGATTTAAAATATTTATACTGTTATTGGGGTTTGGGAAAGATAGTTATTTTCAGCTTTTAACTCCGAAGTTCTGGTTTCGTTTATTGTGATGTTGTTCACTTTGTGATGTTCGTGTCTGTTTTGCTTGTATCATTCGTTTATGATCCCAGAAGACACCACAAGCAGGCGCATGTATATTTACATTTGTTCAGCTTATCTAAGCTGAATTGTTTCCATGCATAGTGATTAGCCTTGTCATCTCGTTCGCCGGCGTAAAACACACAAACACTGATATCATCCTGTAGCAATCGAAGAAAAATTACACCACTTTAGTGTTTAGATGCGCGATGCATCGGTTTGTTGTTTGGCAGTCATAAACTAATGCGCGTTATCAGAACACACAGAGACGAAGAACCACCAAAACGATGACAAGAAAAATGCAAATCATGTTCATTCAATCATGCTTCTCAATTTCATGGTTATCTTCTTTCCGTTCGCTCTTTCTCTTGTGCTATTTTTTGTCCGTGTTTTACGATATGCTGTTCCGTTTTTCATTTTCCTTGGCTCCACCAAATGCTTTCTTCAAAATATCACAGTGCGACTGTCCTTGATAAAAGACGCCGCTTACACAACCCTGTTCTTTCGTATGTGATCATTTTTTAGACGTTGGTCTGATTGTTGCCGCTGTGGTGCTGTGCACAAGGCTGCCGACAGTGTAAATTGCGCCAGTCACACCGTTTTTGCAGTGTTTCTAGCCAGCAATAGTGCACTTATACTGTACATGCGTTTGGATGACCGTCTTAACAAAGTAAGACGCATTGAAGTTGATAGTGCTGATGTTTTCATTGCAGAAGGTGTGCAACAGTTGCGTGTGCTTGCCTATGTCGTCGACTTCACAGCAGTTCGCCAGCAATAACAATAACAGTACAAATTCGATGGGCACAAATCGGCAGCGGACCAACAACAATTTGCACGCAGGTATGCTCGTATTGCTGGTTTTCTTTGCATTCAACAGTGAATCCTGTAAATTCAGTGTTTTTTGAATGTTTTATCGGTCGTCAATATGTCCCAGTATTATCGACATTTTCTCAGATGCACTCAGAGTCAGCCGATGAATGTAGAATACAATCATTATTGCCCATCTACAAGTGCCCCATTACATTGTCACGAAGCCCATGATTTAGTCATCTATATTTTCACAGAACATTGAACAATGATGTGCTGCTGCTGATGAGTGTTCATGGTGCGTGTGTGCAAATCCATGTGCGCAAATCACAGCTCCGTAAATCACACACACACGCACACCATGTTTTTCTTTGCAAATCATGTTTTGAAAAAGGCATTTTGCATGAGAGCCGGATCATTTACCTGGCCCAAATCACCGCTGCTGACGGCATACGACCTGGGAACATCCGTGTGCTCGTGTTTTTCAGAGCAACCAGATTTTGAGAAACTGAGATATTGTGGTTTGTTGCGCTGTGATCACAACGGCGATTACTGCATAATATTGATTCTTCATCTGTGATTTCTGAACTGAAAGTTTTGTTGACGATCTTTGCAAGTTGACAGTTGACGAAGCTTCCAGAGTTTTCTCAATGCAGCGTTGCGCACTTTATGATTCATATGGCAAAACAACTGTGGACCTGTGTCTCTGTCCAATTAACGTCACAACCGCCATATGAACTTATGCACTCGACTGTTTGCTTGTTGCTTTTGTCCTGGTTTTAATGAGCAAACAGGCTGCGCCAACGCCCGTCACAGTAGCAAGGCGCAACTACAGATCTCCAACCCAATCAGTAAAATCAACGTCACAGATTCAGTTTGTTCATTTTTAGTCACAAATGTTCTCAAATCAAACAAAACAGTTTTCTCCGACGTTGTATGATCTTTTATTATGGCTCCGAGATGCAATACGCGCGTGGATAGGTAAACAGTTTCATGTACGACGCAGGAATTAAAAATTGGCAAAGTTATCCAAGTGTTCTAAATAGAGCTGGATCAGTTAGGTTGTTTAGAATTGCCACATAAAGCTTGAAACTATTTTCTTTCGACGTCTGCAAGCCCAACGAGTCGCAGAACCCAAAAGACTGCGTATCTGTCGCGTCGCTAGACTGCGGTGTCCCGCATACGGTACACTGTGAGGTGAGATTTCCAATCTCCTGTCCTGCCCCATGTAATATCGGCAATTTTAATCAAAAATGCTGAAATGATTATGTGTAAGAACAAGGGAAGCAATCAGTTGCACTGTTTACAGTCTGAAAGCGCAATGCATCTACTTTTAATCATCACAGCTCCAACCTCGAAAAGAAGCAAATTAGATCGTATACACTACAGTTTGTGGTTGTCTTATTAGCTTCACGTACCCGCAAACGTACTAACAACGTGTATATATATGTAGCTATGCATGTCTTGTGTGTTCTAGAACAGCTTTTAATGAACTTATTATCAGCAAACATCACGTCCAATTTCACATTATTACCCTTTTCGCAATTTTGGAGACAACAAGCCTTAAAACGTATTGTTTTGCCCTTCAATATCTTTCAATTAGTTTTCTAATTAAAAGTCTTTCCCACTTTGAAAATGCCACAATTAGACTGCCTCTGTCCTTAATTTAGCAATTCACTGAATCCACACAGGTAAGCAACTTTGCGACGCACACGCGGACCTTTTTTAAATTTATCACCAGGGCAATCAGTTTCTAATCTTGGTTACCTGCGAGATTTCGAACCGTGATTTGCGCCACAGGGCAACAACGCTATGAGTGTCCAGTCGGTGATTTTCCTTTCGTATCAGCATAAGTTGTGACTGGTCAGAAGAGAACGAAACAAGCACAGCAACCATGTTGGCAGAGCGTTTTGTGGCATGACGCATCTGTGCGTGTGACGTAACATGCGACGATCGTCCGCGCATCTGTTGCATCAGTTGCTGCAGGTTCAAACGTCACCACCGCCAGCGACCCTGATCAACAACAACACTGCTGCATCTCACCAGCACCAACAAAACCGCGCACCGATTTCATCAATTTCTTCCCACTCGCTGAACATAAACAATAACTTGCGGCGAATTTTTGACGATACGCAATACAGTGATCAGAATTGCTGCACACCAGCAGCTAGTGGCAAAGAGGCGACCGTTGTTAACAACAGAGGTGACTTGATGGTGGAGGCGCGGGGGTGCGCTTTCACTGGGCGCAGTGACGCGCGAGCACCGGCCACTGAGAGTCGCTGCTCATCGGGCGTGTCTGATTGCGGCTCGATGACACTCGCAGGCGCTGCTGCGTCCGATAGCGACTTCGCAGGTACATGCACCCCGAGCAGCCGTGCTGCCTCTCGTTCACTTGCTTTGCTCGTTCGCTGCGTTTCCATTTTCAACGTGCCACTCATTTTCTAGATGTTTGCGCAGTTCTCAATCTCAAGTTCTTTCGCGGCGGAGTTGATTAAACTGAATTGAAATATTGCCTGCCCGACCGTGTCACGTTGCAATTTGTTATACCTCCTCCCCCACTGACACCTCATTTCGAATGATTAGACACCCCAGAACCAAGTTTGCTTCAATTCGCTCGCAATTAGGCACATAGAGAACGGGCATAACGAAACCTTGTGGAGAGTATAAGTTATGTTCACGAAATTCACTCAACCCACTACTGGCTAAGTTGCATTGCAATTGAAACATAGAACGCAGAAAGAGAGACCTGTTCAATATCTTTCAGTAGGAAAATTGGCGTTGTGTTGCTCGCACACGCACGGTGCCCATTTGTTATTATCTAGCGAATTTTAATAATCATATTTTACATTGTTTGGTTAATGAAAAAGCTGTCATTCACACAGAAAGGTTTGCGTCTGTGTTGGTCTTGGTTGAGGACTGGTGCAAAATGGCGCATTTGTGTGCACGTCGTGGGCATTCAACTCCAGCAACAAGCGTCACACGGATGCTCTGATTAATGGCCACCCACTAACATCCAATGCAGTTCTAATCATTAATTCGGGTTTTGTGTCCGTCTGCTTGAATGACATTGTTGAGCAGACCAAATATAACTGTGAAAATAAATAAGCGTCTTGTTATGAAAGGGCATTCCATGAGATATGGCAGGTTGTAAATCGAATTTCTGCATAGTTTTTCACCAATAATTGACCTTTCAACAGTGATAGTACACAGTGGGATGCACTTGAAAATACTAATCATAATCAACCCTTATCGTTGGTGGCCCCGCTCCCTTGATTCCATGCCATACCGCTGTTGAGATCTTGTTGATTCTTGTTGTTATTTGGATGCATCTGTTAACAGTATTTTTAATCATATTTTAATATCTTTTTCATCTATAATTTTGTAGTTTTCTGTGAAAATCTCTGTGAAAAGTAGAAGTTTCTGCGACTTTCTTGCCTGCCATGCAAGGTATTTTTGCCATTTTTCAACAAAACCCCACCCCTAGAATTTTTTGCAAATAAACCCTCCCCCCCACCAATAATCCCCCTCCCCCACCAATAAACCCCCACCCCTAAAAGTCGCTGACGTATTAATCCCCATGGGGGTTTATTGGGGGTAATACGGTATGTATAATTGAACTGTGGTATGCCACGTCTTGGTGTAAAACACTATGCATTATTACTATTAAAAAAAAATAGGTGATGAAAAGCTTTGGATAAATGTGCATTTGCCGGTTTGCATTCATTTCTTGGGTAATAAATATAGTGAAGTTGAAATTATAAAAAACCTCAACTGTGAAGTTTGTATGCTCGCAATGCATAGAGAAACTTATTTGTGTTCATTGAAAGAAGTGTGCCTTCAGCATTTATGGCACATCTAAATTGCGCACATCAGGCTGCTGCTGTTGCTGCTGATTGCAGAATCCAACAGTGATTTTCAAACTGCACTTGATTGCGAATATTTTAGCAGAGCAGATCACAATCACGGTGATGCCGCACAACAATTCAAGCCAAACGAACACACAGGATGCGCACCCGTCTCTGCTGAAGTTGCACATGTGAAAACGGACGAGAAATTTGCGCCAGCGCCCATACACATTTGTTGCGTAATCATCAAATCATTTATTATTATCATTTCATTATCCATTTATTCATTTTCTTGGCGATTGTTAAAAGTCACCACACACACCACACGAACAAGTTTTTCGAAATTTGTGCTCGCCAATTGAATGAAGTTTATTTTTATTACATTGCCAATGGAAAGTTGATTGGAGCACTTGTGCGCCGCTGTACAGCCAATAGCAGATGCAACTCTGCAAGTTTACCACGACTTATCCCTCAGCTTCAATCAGAAACTTTGATCCACTGTGCAAGTGCGTATTGGTTTCAATCGTACTCACTCAGTTCAGTACTTTGATTAACCAGCACTGTTGTTGCAATTCTCATTTGCGCTAACGCTCACTATTATATTTACTTTTATGTTAACAAACGAGTCTATAGAAGTTGCACAGAACCAACGTGCTGATTGAGAGTTGATTAAAAAATGACTAAGTTGAGTGGAACCAGTACAGGAGCACAGTTTTGTTGTCGATTGAATAAATGAAAATAATTGCATCGAATGTAATGGACGCAAATAATCAGAGTAATCGACGGTTTAAGTGGAGTTTGTTTATTATTTAGTGCTGCATTATCCTTATTGCACAAATGCACAGCCCAGCGTTTGTGTGCACTCCATGATGTGGAAATGTGCTCCTGATTCAAGCATCAGCTTTTTAAAGTGCAATATTGCATTTACTCCTCTGTACATTTACTTGTAAAATAGTCGCCATACATACAATGTAGGACACTACTTGGAACAGTTTGGTAATGGCAAATCTACAGACATATCCGAATATCTGTACTCTGTGAATAAACCATTACCAAAATGGACTTGCCTCCACGTCTTTATCACTCTCCTGAATATATGCTGGCATAATATTATTCGTTGCATTGCTGTCGCTGAAACGCAGCGATACGCGCGCATTAAGAGTGGCCATATTTCTTTGCGCTGCATTTCAGCGGTAATATTTAAATGTAGACAGACACTCTGAAAAGAGCACAGCCATCCTTAAGATGCCGGTCGGCTGATGGTAAAAGGATTTTTGGTGCCACCAGCACCACCAATGTATCTTATCCAAAGTGCCCCCCTTTTATCAACTCTCTGTCCATTATTGACGCGCATTAACACAATGCAACGCCCATTAGCACGCACTAAATAGCGGCTATTAAAACTTTAGGTACACAGAAACCAGTTTTCAATCTAGCGCATTCCTTGTCGCCGCGCACCGCCCTTTTTCAAATAATCGTTTTTCTCGAGTTCAATATTGAAAGTTTCAACGGGCCTATTCTGAATGACACCATTTGAACTTGGCATGTGTGCGTGCTGAGTGAGGCGTGGGGTGACCAGTGATCAGCAACGCACACTCGCATGCATGCGTTCGGTGGTCGTCGTGCGTCTGGCAAGTTGCTTGATTGTGATTCGTTAGCGAATTCGGCGGGCGTGCGCTGCCTGTGTGCGTTTGTCTCGGTTTGATTGTCTGATTTGCGTGACTTCTCACTGCTGTGCAATTTATTCAATGCAATTTCTATCTGCATACACGATCAGCCAATTTGGCAGCAACCAGCAGCAGCCGTCAGTTGTGTCTGTCTGTTTTCTTTTCTTGTTTTCACGCGCGCGCTACTGAGTTTCACAAATGAAATCCAATTGTTGTGTTTGTGTTCGGGCGCCCACATAAGTTTGGTGTACTTCTGTTGATTTTACAGAGCGTGCCTCGTTTCTCATTGTCGGGTTTCAATCATTGCATTTCATTTTGCTGCACGCGTGTGATTGCGTGCAAGCTTGATTGCCACACGAGCACACATCCGCTGCTGCTGCTTGCCGAGCCTGTCGCTCAGTTCGCCATTGATTGCTTCCGTTGCTGTTTGTTTTCAATTGAAATTTGCGCTTCACAAAGTTTGTCTTTCAACCGTTCACACCACCAAAAATTGATGTTCAAAGTTAGGTCCGTGTTGACTGGATTGTAAAGTCGACAAAACCGAATGAGCTACATTTGGCTGAGAATCAATGTAACTGCAAACTGAACTTGTCTGCGTCATTTCCACATGCTCCATTACAGCACCACCGCTTGTGTTGTGTTTGTTGCATTTGTTTGAATTGGCATGCTGTCCTTTGTATATGAACACGGCTTAAAGTCAGAGCATAAATTAATGGCTGAGCCTGAGCAGGGAACATCAGTACAGCGTTAATTGCTAATTTATCAGCGGTTAATGCTAAATTGCAGTTCTGGAACGCGGATGATGGCTCAACGCGGTGCCAGCCTGCGAAATTAATTATAGTGAACGGTGCGCATGCTTTGGTGTACCCGGCAAATGCGTCATTGGTACAAATTGGAACTTTTGATATTGTTATTTTCAGCAATACTATGTATTTATTGGCCTGGGTGCATTAGTAGAAATACAGAATAAATATCAAGTGCAATGGAGCACTTTAGTTTTTGTTGCAGGCTCTATTAGCGTAATAGCATCAGCGCTCATTTACGTTTCTGGCGCTAATGCGCGCATCTTGATTGCGATCATCCATCAATAATCCTTATCCTTATAAAAATCCTGAAGCGCACAATAAAAACAATCACATGTTGACATTGACGATAACAAAAGAGCATACACTTATGCAATTAGTTCATGTAGTTGGTTGTTGTTTTCAACTCTTGATCCTTGCACGGTTAGGCGTTGTGATGGGATGGAAAATCATTCTGAGGTTCATCTAGTATACGACCATGTGTCCGAACTGTTCACGAAAACTGCTGTGCTCTTGCAATATTGTGCGGTGATCGTTTACGACAAGCTGCTGGTTGGGTGGCCTACCCAAATTTGTTGACTCATGGCATCAAAGCGTCCATCGATGAAATGCAAAATTGCAGCGAATAACGACACGGTGAGGTCGTCAGTTGAGATCATGCCCGAGGCGAGCAGTGCTTCCATGGTGGTCGCTGGTGCGAGCATGCCAGAGGACCAGGCTCCGTTCGTCAGCCGCCCGCCACTGAGCAGCACGGCGACGTCTGCGTCAGTCACTCTGTGCTGTTTCGTGTGTCCGTGGTGTTTTCTGTGCAGTGCCATCACATTTCAGTCAGATGCGTTCAGCGACCGACAGTCTCGTTGGGCCGTGCACCTCTGCAGGTGCTGCTCCGCCCCCATCGCACGCGCCTCCTGCTGGCCTCAAAATGTCCACCAAATACGAGAGCACCAGTGTCGCCATCGGCGAGCCGCAGCCGGCCGTCTGTGCGTCGTGCAACTGTAAAATCACTGACAAATATTTGCTCGAGGCGATCGGCAAATACTGGCACGAGGACTGTCTCAGGGTTTGTTCCTGGCTGCGCGGGCAGCTTTCATTTCTAAAGTTTTTTTCTCAAATGGATGATTTGCTGCGTTGTTGATGGTGAAAGCGAATCGATTCGATCGTATTGCTCAGTGCGTCGCGTGCCAGTGTCGACTGGGCGAGCTCGGCTCAACGTTGTACTTCAAGCAGAACATGCTGCTCTGCCGACAGGACTACCTGCGTCTGTTTGGTCTGACGGGCGTCTGCAGCGCGTGCAACAAGAACATTCCAGCGTTCGAGATGGTGATGCGCGCCCGCAACAACGTCTACCATCTGAATTGCTTCGCGTGCCAAGAGTGTAGTCATCGGTTCGTTCGTCTGTGCTACATTCATTCATTAATCGTCGGCCGTTTTTTATTTCAAAACGTAACCTTCTAAAAAGTGGCAACGTGCATAGATTTTGCGTCGGTGACCAGTTCTACCTGTGCGACAACAAGATCCTTTGCCAGTACGACTACAACGAGCGCATGGTGTTTGCGCAGATGTTCAACAACAATAACAACAACTACAATAACCTGGCACAGCTCAAAGAACACATCAATAAACAGGTAAATGCATCGATATTACCTACGTACGTCTCGCAAGGTTTTTATGACTAAACAAAATTACCTAACTATTACGTTTCAGAAAACGTTTTTTCATTTGCAGATGCATCCTCCGTCCGTCGCCACAAGATGAATTTTTGAAACTTGAACATTCATTGCAGAAATTTTAAATAACTAAGCTTTACATGTGTCGATTGTCCACAGTACGCTACATACCTACATTGTAGTTACGGTTTCAGTGAAAAAGTGGACTTTTTAAAATTAAGTCATGTGTTTTTAAATTTGTGAATTACAATTGTTTATACTTTTAGTTTCAGCTTACCGTGAATTGAAGTTGCCACACTCGAATGAAAAAATGAAGTTTATCGTAATAATTGTTGTTATTCTTAAATTCAGTTCTAGTTGTTGCCTTGTTTTGCCAGCTGTATAGTTCATACAGCCGAATGTGATCTGAATTTATCCATTTTAGCACTGTATTTCAAAAAGCTAAAATTTATGTTTTAAAAATTTTCTAAAGTCAAGAAGGTCAAAATTATGCCAAATTTATGTCATACCACTGCTATTAATATGATACTTGCTGTGGGATAAAAATTGACAGCATTTCGTGGCTTCTTTTGGATTCGATTTCGGCATTTATTTAGATTGTGGTTATGAGTCAATGGACGTTGAGTTGATCACACTCAGCCAATTGCGTCAGAGCTATTCACAAGCTAATCATGGGCTTCTCACAAGGCTGGCTGACGCTGAATGCAAAATAATAAACAAAACACATGAAGAAAGCAATTTTCAAAAACCGTGAGGTAGTTTTTTGTTCAACAAGGGTCAAAAAATATACCCCATCCCCCCATCCCATACGGTAACATAACATGGCAACATTTATCCAGTGTAACAGAGTTTGGTGAACATCATAGTGGGAAATAAATTCTAATTTTTTGAAACAAAAAATGAAACAGGAAACAGTTCGTTGTGCTTGTGAACTGTTTTCACGGCCATCCGTGGTTATTCAAATTTATTGATTGATATCCAAAACAAATGATATCAAATTTTCATCGGATTAAGAAACAAAATTGGATGTATGATTTTTTATTTTGGTCCCGGGACTCGATGCGCGCATAGATGGGTAAGCAGTCTCATGCACGACGCGGGAATTCAAAATTGGTAAAATGATCCGAGACCTTTTTATAAGACCGGGTCACTTAGGCTATTCTGAATTACCACATAAAAATTGAAACTATCTATAGTTTCCTTTCACGTCTCTACAACCGCATTCTTAAAGAAAAGATAATACCGTATTACCCCCATTAAACCCCCCCCCACCATTAACCCCCACCCCCAAGACAAGTTTCCGAATAATCCCCCCCCCCCCACAAATAATCCCCCATGGGGGATTTTTGGAAACCTGTTTGAAACACATACCCAGCGAATTCAGTGGCTGGTTGCAGTGAAAATGATGAAATTGTGCTACCAAAAACCCCAAATGGATGAGTTAATAGTAATTTCATTACAAAAGGCTGTTATAAAAGGAAATTTCTATGTAGAGTAGAAGTTTCTGCGACTTTCTTGCCTGCCATGCAAGGTATTTTTGCTATTTTTCAGTAAACCCACCCCTAAAATTTGCTTGTAAATACCCCCCCCCCCCACCAATAATCCCCCCCGACTAATAATCCCCCCCCCACCAATAAACCCCCAACCCTAAAAGTCGCTGACGTATTAACCCCCCATGGGGGTTTATTGGAGATTATACGGTAGGTTCAAGTTGGGCTGTTAAACAAAAACCGTTTTTTTCATTAAATGAAACAAAAATGCCAATTGATTTTAAAAATTCAAAAATTTTCCCCAATATGCTCTGAAAGCGTCATTTTTGGCATAATTTTTGGAAAGTTTAAAAAAATTTTCTTTGACATTACCTAGCAAAACCGTCAGCAGGACCGTTTTATCACTTGATTCATGCTTGAATACCTTTTGGAATAAAGGTTTTGAGCGTCGCAAACCTTGGCTTAACATTTCCGATGCTGCCAAGATGACATTTGATTCTCATTGTGAATTCTTAGCGTCCCAACTGTACCGTCTGCAAGCGCAACTTTGATTGCTGTTTCGTGTCCTGTGACGTCGTCATCATAATGATTGATCGAATTTTAAGCCGGTACCGGTAGGAAAGAGCTGTTTTATAGTTGAGCTGTGGGACAATTAGTGGCGTTTTGAGAGTTAAAACTAAGAAGAGGCATGATATCGGTTTGGAAAAGAGGTAAATAAAGTCACCAAAACAAAATCTGGAAAGTGCCGCCATATGGAAATCATTCGGGAGACGTTTGCACATCAAATGTGGTTCTTTTGACTCGCGGTTTGATTTGGCACAACTTGGTATTTCAAAATTAAAAAAAAAACAAAAAAAACAAAAATGACGACATTCGTTTTTTGTAACAACCCTGGGTTAAAGCTGATCAATGAATGGCTTTCAGCAGCAGATGCGTATCGCGAATAAATGCACAGCTGGCTCGATGAAAACTTGAAAATGTGAAACATCATGTCTAACAGAAAATCAAACTAGGACCGTGTGTGTTGCGTTGCTTGCCAATTGGGCGCATTTTAGTCATATCGGAATTGACACACAAAAAATAATTCGAGCAACGCAAACGTTGCATAAGATTGTGCAAGAAGCGCCATTTGACTATTCAGTCTTCCGCATAGGAGGTGTTTTCAACGTTCAGTCCTCAACAACATTGTCTTATTTTTTATTTCGCAAGATTTCAACGTTTTGAGTTAAGCATCACCAAGGTTACTGCTGCAAGTAATATTGCAAAATATTTTGTGCGAACCGCACTGCTTTCACTAGGAAAGCAAACGCTTCTGTTTCTGTTTGGACAACAAATTGGAAAGTGCATATTGTGTTGTCTTGCTGGTCGTTTTTACATGAATTTTTTACAGTATGTTTACATGAAAAGTTGTTTGTTCTTTGAATTTTTTCGAAATTTCACATTTTCAGGCATTATTGCAAATCAGAAACACAATTGCACAAATAATGATGAAACATCTATGCAAAGACTCGTTTTTGGTAAGTTTTAAACGTTGTTTTAAAAGTTTTTGTCAAGTAAATATTCCAAAAATACGAATTAAATTTTTGCACAGCATTTCAACCAACTCTGGAACAGCAGTTCACCAGAGTTTAGCGACTGCTTTCAACAAAGCGTACTTGCGTGGTATCCCTCTATTCAGCTGCTCATTCTCTTGCCGGTCTTTATGCACAGCAGTTTTATGGGTCAATCCAAACGTTCGCCACTGTCAAGATCCTGCTGGCTAGTCGTGAAACTTGTGCTCGCTTGTTCAGTTTTATTGGTTCTATTAGCGATCGCCATTGATGAAGTAATTCTTGCAAACACTTGGAGCGCTTTCCTCGAGCCAGTTGGTCGCATGTCAACAGTGACTCTGGTGCTGGCATTGATGCTGATCTGCCAGAGACAAGGAATTGTGACCAGCGGCTGCGTCTGTCTCACTTGGATTGCAATGACAGTCTGTGCTTTGCCGCGAGCATACTCGTTCATTAAAAATGTCAGTTTTTTAAGATTTGGTCATTCTTTTGAACTGTTTTTATTGGGTGGAATAAAACAAATGTAATTTTTTTGTTGCAGTACGACACCGTGTCCGGCTTACAGCTTGTGCTGTTCACCATTTATTTTCTTCTGATCTTCGCCTCAACTGTCATGAGTTGTTTTGTTGACCGACCGGCAATGCTTACTGAACAAGTTGGTTTTGTTTCTGGAACTTTAATTTGCTATCACTCTTGCTTCAGTTTCATGCTTCAGTTCACTTTTAGTTGCGATGAAAATGTTTGTTTTTTAGGAATTACCAATCAACCGCAATCTTAAACTGAAATCTTCATTCCTGAACCAAGCGACGTTTTGGTACTTCAACACATTTGTATGGCAGGGCTACAAACGGCCAGTTGAAGTCAAAGATCTCTGGCCATTGGACGTTGTTGACCAAATGGGAACGTTAATAAACGTTTGGCACGCCATCTGGAAACCTTATGGTTAGTTTTAGTTCAATTAATCAACCCGCCACAACCATTTGTTTGCAAGTTTTGCAGTTCACCAACTGAAAAGTCGCTCGACTCAATCGGAAATCACAACAATTTCTGCAATATCGTACAGCGACGTGCAGCAGAATGGTTTTGCCAATATTAAACAACCGTCGGCTTCAGTGGTGTTAGACAGTAATAGAGAAGCGGTGGAATCAATGCCATTTATTGGCAATAATGAACAAAACAAAAATACGAATAACAAAAATAATCGTCAATCGGCGATGTGGAATGTAATAAAAATCAACAAATGGACAATGCTCGGATGTGCGCTATTGCGCATAGTCGTTATCGCGCTCAGTTTTCTGAATCCACTAATTCTCAAGTTTGTCAGGGTGATTTTTATGCCATTTTGTGCGCGATTTTTTAGTTTTCATAGGATTGTGTCATATGCGACGTCATTTTCTTAATTTATTGGCAAGTCTAAAATTTAAAACACCAAAAGTTATTGTGCACGAGCCGAACACGGGTTTCAAAATTTCTTGCAATTGTTTTTTGGTTTGTTGTTGATTGCAGGGAGTTGATTGTTTTTGTTGAAAACCCGTCAGCATTCCGTTGGCATGGTTATGCGCTGACTGCGATGATGTTCGTTGGTTCGTTGTTGGGATCATTGGTGCAGCATAACCAGGTGTTATTGATTTTGCAGTACTTGCTTAATCCACTTGGTAAATATCTGAAAACGACACTTTTTCAGTCGTTCATTCTTCAAACAATGGGAATCCAAGTCTCGTCAATGTTGACTGGCGCAGTCTTTGAAAAAGTTCGCGTGCACAAATCAGTTCGATTTTTGTTTTTATTTAGTTTTCCGTTTTCTCCTGTACTTTGAAGTCAGAAGACTTTGAAATGTTTGTTTTAAGACGTTGAAGTTATCAAATGAAGCGCGAATGGAAAAATCGTCTGGCGAAATTATGAACTTAATGTCTGTGGACGTTCAAAATTTTCAAGGAATAAGTTGGTTCATGATGCTCATTTGGGCGTCACCGTTGCAACTAATTGTTGGAATTTTCTTTTTGTGGCGGGTAAATTGTGTTGTGTTGTGTAGGCTTGTTTTGTTATTACTTTCACGTTGTATTGTTTTCTTTGGACGCAATCCATGGCCAGTAAAAAAACTTCAAAGGTACTTGGACCAGCTGTTTTGGCCGGTTTTTTGACGATTGTTTTCATACTGGTGCCAACGTATTTCGCCATTCGTTTTCTGCAAAAATACCAAGTAAACGTCACTTATTCATTTATGTTTTGTGTGTTTTTCTGAAATAACGGAAATAGTGTTTCAGAAGCAGCTGATGGCATTAAAAGATGAACGACTGAAATTGTTAAATGAGGTGTTGAACGGCATCAAGGTGTATAAGTTTTACGCCTGGGAACCAAGCCTCCAACAAATGGCAAGTGACGTAAAAAGTTCTAACTTGTTTTCAAAAATTCTTTGCTTTTTTGTTCTTGTGTACGCATGTTTCAGAAGTAGTGGGTAGTTGTTTGACGCGTTATTTCTCGAGTTATGTTGAACCATATTCATTGAAAGTTTAGACAGTTGTTTAGAAAATTTCGACTTAGATTTGTGCAATTTCAGAGAAATTCATTCACCTGCACAGAATAACAGAACAAAACACAAAAAATGGACCAGAAAATACCAGATCACGCGATACCACCGGACAACAAAAGACAACACTCCATGCAAACATTCAAACGAACACTTCAAAACGTGTGTGGCGATAACAGCAAACATCGACAACAACGACAACAGTCAACACAATCAAATTTCTCAAAGTGTCCACCATGAGGCTCAATGCATCGCTTACATCTATCCGTCACGGCCAAAGCCGCATTCTTGCGCATGCATGCTGGTTTAGCACGTTCCAAAATCCGGTAAAAATGTAAAAAAGCAAAAACAAACAAATCGTATAAAAACACTTCGTATTCATGCATGCAACTATTAGGCCGCATACAAGCTAATGTTTCACCCGGTGCCAAACAAGAACTCCCAGTTGCGTGTTGAAATCAATGTTTTTGTGTGTTTTTGCTCTGTCTTTCATGTGCAGGTGAATGAATTTTTCTGAAATTTTGCACAAATTTAAGTTCAATTTTTCTGAACAACTGTCTAAAATTTCATTGAATATGGTTCAGCTCAACTCGAGAAATAACGTGTCAAACACCTACCCACTACTTCTGAAACACCCTGTAGATTGAAGAAATCCGCGATCGCGAGCTGAATGTCACACGAAAAATACAATATTTAACCGTAGTCGGAACGGCCGTCATTTTTACCGTGCCGTTTTTTGTAAGTGAAAGCTAACTTTTGTTGCGTGTAGTTTTTTATTCAATTCCAACTTTCAAAGTGTTTTTCCTAGGTTGCGGCAAGTTCATTTGCGGCGTATGTCTATCTCGTTGGTCGTCCGTTGACGCCGCAAGTTGCGTTTGTGTCGTTGTCACTGTTGAATCTTCTGCGATGGCCGATGCTTGAGCTGCCGATCATGGCTGCTTACACAATTCAACTTGTCGTCAGCAATCGACGCATCTCGGAGTTCTTGGGTGCTGACGAAATTGATCCGTCTGCTGTTCGACGGTTGTTGACACCCTCGATTGATGGTAGAATGGAAATCATTTTTACTGCAGAAATTACACAACATTGTACTGCTGTTATCGTGAAATTCAATGACTTTTTAGAGGTATCACCTGTCATAAAATTGTCTCACGTAAGCGCTGGCTGGACCGTTCCCGCTCCCGTATCAACGAATTCGGCAAAAGAGAAATCAATTTTAAAAAAAGAAAAAGTTGAAGAAAATGAGGAAACTGCCACGACAGTTTTAAAAGACTTTTGTTTGTCTGTTCAACGTGGAGCTTTGATAGCAATTGTTGGACGAGTCGGCGTTGGGAAAAGCACATTGCTGTCGACAATTCTCGGTATGTTTATATGAGTGATGGGGCGTAGTTTTGAAACACATTACTAACAGAGGTGCCGTTTAGGTGAATCAGTAAAGCAAAACGGCAATGTGACGGTGCGTGGCCGTGTGGCGTACGTTTCGCAGCAAGCATGGATTCAAAACCTTAGCCTCAGAGAAAACATTCTGTTTGGAGCGGATTTTGATGCCGACCACTATAAGCAAGTGATTGAAGCGTGTGCTCTTAAGGACGATCTGCTTATGCTAAAGGCTGGTGATCAGACAGAGATTGGTGAAAAGGTGAGCTTCAGAGCGTTTTTTATTGCTGATAAAAAAAATATAATTCCTGAATGGATTTAGGGAATCAATTTAAGTGGAGGCCAGAAACAGCGCGTATCGCTAGCGCGTGCCGTGTATCATGACGCTGACATCTATTTGTTGGACGATCCGCTCAGTGCCGTTGACGCTCATGTGGGAAAGCACATCTTTGACAAGGTTTAATTAAATAATGCTTGGTTTCATTTTTCGCTAATTGTAAATTGTCCTATCATTTTTTGTAGGTAATTGGACCGTCCGGTATCTTAGCAAAGAAAACACGTATCTTGGTTACACATCAATTAGCGTGCTTACCACATGTCGAGAACATCGTAGTAATTAAAGGTAGAGTTTACTGCTGAAACTTAGATAGGGACTAGGAGTTGATATGGCACAGTCTTTGTCTATTTAATTGCTCAGATTTAATAATCCTAACACTTATGTTTCAGACGGCAACGTGTCACAAAGCGGCACATACGATCAGTTGATGGATAGTAGTGGTGAATTCGCTAATGTTATTGATGAAATAAAACGCACGTCGACGGATGAAAACCTTGATAATTCAGAAATGGATCACAACAGTTGTGAGTAAAAAACGAAAAGTTGTTCTTTGGTCTCGAATCTCTTAAGGTTAGATACATTATAATGCTTACAGGTGCTACAGAGATGTTTGAGGATCAAACAGAGAAAGAGTACAACGTAATCCCCGGCGCAATTGCAGCTATTAGTTCGCCAATTCTTCGCAAAAGATTTGTCAATTGTTTGCTTTCTTCATCAGTTTAGCATTTTTAACGTAACTTTTTTTAAGCACTCCACTCTCAGTGGTAACGCAAAAGACAGCCGAAAGTTTAGCAGCGACGATACTTTCTACAGAAAGTCCATGAATAAAGCAAACTTGGCAGACTACGCAAAAGGAAAGCTTGTGGAGGAGGAAGAAACTGAGACTGGAAAAGTACGGCGTTCTGTTTGCTGTTAGATAAAACCTGTGATAGCAGATTTCTATCACACACCCGACTTTTCTTCAGGTGCATTGGCGTGTGTATTTCTTGTATTTCAAGTCGCTTGGCCTCTTTACCAGCTTCTTATGGATGCTTTTCTTTGTGATCGCTGCCGGCTTCGAGGGTGGACAAAACATTTGGCTTGCCAGTTGGTATGAATAGCTATAGTTGTGCTCCAACTTTCAAAAAACATGGTGGGCAAAAAATCTGATCATTTTTACTTTTAAAAACAGTGTTTGTTTCAAGGTCCAACGCAAACCAGCAAACAGGTACAGCGACAAAAAATTGGACTGCATCAGACGCTATAGTACCAATGGGAATTTATGTAACCATTGGCCTTGGGCAAGGTAAGAGCACTTCACGTTTTATTTACATTTGTTTTAAAGGAGGATTTATTTTCAAGGAAATGAATACTTGCATGCAGCAATGTGGATCACAATTGCGACATTTGCGCAAGTGATGGCATCACTACGAGCAAGTCGCTGGTTGCATAACAATCTGATTGACGCCATGTTGCGTGCCCCCGTGCAGTTTTTTGATGTTACGCCGTTGGGGCGTATTCTGAATAGAGCCGGACGGGTCCGTTTATTACGGCTTTGAGTTGTTGACAGCAACGTTTTCTGACGATCATCTTATAGGACATGCAAAGCGTCGACTTTAACATCCCGAACATTATTCGAACGTGGTGGGTGCTGATTATCAGCGTTGTTGTTACCGTCGCCATCATCGTCATGTCAACCCCAATATTCATCGTGGTCGTCATTCCGCTGGCTGTGTTCTACATTGCACTGATGGTCTTTGACTGTGTTTATTTTGCTTCGGCAACATTCGTTTTTTGTCCATTGTTGTTTACTTTAGATGTTTTACATTGCGACGTCGCGGCAACTGGTTCGTCTGCAAGCAGTGACAAAAAGTCCAATATATTCACACTTCGGCCAAACGATCCAGGGCGTTTCAACTATTCGAGCGTTTGGCGCTTCCGAACGATTTTTCGAAGAATCAAAAAACCGTGTCGACTTGAACAATGCTGCATTTTATATGAATGTCACAGCAAGCCAGTAAGGAATAAACATCTACAGTTCAAAATGCTTTGTGTGATTGTGCTGTTGAAATCCTTTCTTGACAGTTCAGCTGGTTGGGTGTGCGCTTGGAACTGGTGGGAAACCTCGTCACTCTGTTTGCGTCAGTTTTCGCTATTGTTTACAGCACATCAGGCGCAATTGGGCCTGGTGACCTGGGACTTGCCATCACATACGCCATGAATGTCAGTTCACATTTGAAAGATTTTTAATGTTTTTAAAAGATTATCAGTCATCAATGTTTGATTACCAGATTGCTGGAGGCCTCGCTGGCGCAGTGCAGTTTAGCAGCATGCTAGAGCAGAATGTGGTTGCTGTGGAACGCATAAAAGACTATGCTCAAACACCGAGTGAGGTACAAACATTAATTCATAATTCAAATTTTTTTAGAGCTTTTTTATCGCTTTCGTAGTTGACTTCATGTTTGTCAATCTACGCAGGCCGACAGACATAGTGTGCGTCCGCCGAGACGTGAGTGGCCTGAAACGGGAAGAGTTGAAATTTCCAAGTTATGCGTGCGTTATCGTGAAGGTCTCGATTTAGTATTGCGCGATGTGACGCTGACAATTAACGCTGGCGAACACATTGGCATTGTTGGGCGTACTGGGGCAGGTTCGATTGTGTCTATTTTGTTGAACGGGTCATATTCCAACAACAAAAATGCGCTTAGGCAAAAGTTCTCTGACAATGGCCATGTTTCGTCTCATCGAGCCGACCAGTGGCGCAATCACAATCGATGGAGTAAACATTTCTGACATCGGTCTCCATGAACTTCGACAAAAACTAACGATCATACCACAAGTTTGACCATTTTGGAAGTTAATTTTTTTTTCACCTTGGAAAGAACTACAAATTCATGCACTCAACGTGCCACGTACGTTTCAGGATCCAGTGCTGTTTTGCAGTAGCATGCGATTGAATCTCGATCCGTTCAATCAGTATACGGACGAACAAATTTGGCACGCTTTGAAGGTGGCGCATCTCAAAGACCTCGTAGCATCTTTTCCCGATAAACTTGAATATAAAATTGTTGAAAGTGGAGATAATTTGAGGTCAGTTCATTTAGGATAATAGACAGAGCACTCTCGGAATTTGTGTTTGTAAAAAATGTTTTGATACTATTTTCAGTGTTGGTCAGCGTCAATTGGTGTGCCTCGCTCGTGCAGTGTTGCGACATTCAAAGATTCTTGTCTTAGATGAAGCAACGGCCGCTTGCGACGTGCAGACCGACAATCTCATCCAACAGACGATCCGGCAGCAGTTTGCTGATTCAACTGTAATTACGATTGCTCATCGCATCAACACAATACTTGATAGCGACAGGCGAGTTTTGGAAAACGTTTCATCCGGTGTATAGCAACGTTTCAGAATTAATTCAATCGTGTTACAGAATCGTTGTGCTTGATGCTGGACGAGTGGTTGAATTTGACACGCCTGACAATCTAATGGCTAGTTCCGATTCACTGTTTTATGCCATGGCCACAAGATAGTGGTTAGTTACACAAAGGAATGATAAAAAAAACTGTGACAATATATTGTTTTTAAAATCGCAATCGGGTTTTGATTGTTTTTTATTAGCTGCACTTCGTGGCTGTGTGTTGCCCTGTAATATATTTATATCATTTATTGTTTTTTAAATTTCTATGCACACATGCAATGTTATTCAAAAGATTCATTTTGTAATGAATGAGATTTGTACACGTAAATGATAAACAACAATAATCGGTAAAGAGTGTAAAAGAACACGTTCATGTACAGTACAGGGTGATCCAAAAGTTAAACGATAACTGCATGTTCCTTTCGACCGTTCTGAGCGCAGCAACGACAACTAACCGCAAACACTGATCTATACCTACTACGCAAAAATCCGTGGATTACTAATCAGAATTTCGTAATTTAATCAGTAAACAGAATTTTCTCTAGAAACAACAAAAATATACCGGTGCACTTGTTAATAAATCTGCATTGTTAAAAAATTTGGTCCGACCCCCCCCCCCCCAGAATTTTCGGTCTCGCTCGGACCCCCCCTAGAATTTTCGGTTTCGCTCGGGGAGCCCCCCCCCCCCCCCCAACCAAGTCGACCCCCCCCCCCCCACCCGGGCGACCCCCCCAAATTTGGGCGGACCCCCCCCTCGGATTCGCCAAAAATCGGGCTCGACCCCTGACAAGAAGAGGCATGGTGACGGTTTGGAAAAGGGGTAATTGAGATAGAGGTCACCAAAACAAAATCTGCAAAGTTCCGCTAGCCGCTACACGGGAGTCATTCGGGAGGCGCTTGCATATCATATGTGGTTCTTCGGACTCCCTGATTGATTTAGCACAACTGATTTTTGAAATTAAAAAAAAATTTTAAACAAAAATGACGATTTTTGTTTTTTTAACAACCCTTAGGGCCATCATGTGACTTTGGGGGGGCCGGGGGGGGCGGTAAAAATTTTGAAGTTTGATAGATAAATAGCTAAAACGCTGAAAAGCTATAAAAACAGCAAAATAATGCTAAAAATGCACTAAAAATAAAGTATAAACACGTATTTTACCTAAAATTAACGAAATTTTCAAGAATTACGAGCAAAACTGGTCAATTTTGGTCAAAAATTGACTTATTTTGTATCTACGAAGACAAAAATTTTCAGATAGATAGCTGTCTGAGAATTTTTTTTTAGATAATAGATAATAGCTGAGCCGAAAAAACCTGTCTGATAGAGATAGATTCGAAAATTTTTGGGGGGGGGCGGCCGCCCGTGGGGGGGGGGTGTGGATGGTCCAGTGTAGGGTTGGTAAAAAAACCGGTTTTTTATATTGCCAGGGAAAAAACCGGTTTCTTTTCCGTTTTAAAACCGTTTTAAAACCATAAAAAAACCGAATGCTTCCCAGCTTCCAAACTTTCCAGAACTTGGCATCTTGAACTCAAAACAGGAAATACATCAATTGGGCTCGGGGCAGTATTGCCCGTCTCCGCCGGAGTTTGGTACCTTCGGGTTTCCGGAACCGGCGCGCGTACAAATAAATAAATTTTAAAAAATCAAAATTAGTAATTTTGAGCACCGTAAAATGCTGTTTTCGGGTATACAACCGACCCAATTTGCTATTTTTGCCACCCAATGCTACCCAATTTTCTGTTTCAAATCAAATCAATTTCGCTTTTATTGGTTTCCAGGGCAGCACGTTCAATAAATTGAAAACAAAGACTGGGCAGTGACCGTGTAGCGAGGAGGGACGGTTGCAAGGAGACCGGATAGGGGCGAGATTTGCAGAACTGCAAAGCGAAACTGGTCGCTGATTGCATTCGAAAAATAACATTTTATCAGTTACCCTTTGCAAATCGACAACATCGTTAGTCAGTCTGCATATGCACTTAGTTTAGCAGTCACCTTGTCTTCATCGTATTTCACTTGACCCTTGCCACAAAAGCTTCTGCATAATGATGCTTCACCAGTTCAGTTCGACACAGTTCACTGCACCGTTTTTTTCAAAAATATAACGATGTAACGATGTAACGTTTATCGTACCAAGGTGGTGACACGATGCCGAAGCATCGAAATAGGTAATACCCGTTAGTACAAAATACAATGAAACAATCAATAACATTCACCACCACACGAACAAAACACGATGAACTGACTGAGCTGACTGAGCTGAGGTTCTGAAAATTTGAATTTTGAACTTTTTTCAAAACAAGTTATCAATCACGAAAACTGTCACACACGACGAAACATTAACAAATAAAATAACTAGCGAGAATCAAACTCATGACTGCCCGATCAAAACTGTTCCAAAACAAAACAGATAATCCACTTCATCGACGATACGAATACGAATTCAAATTGCCGCACAATCTCAGTGCACAAGACGAAACTCGACTGGCTTCTGAAGTTTCTGGCGTATTAACAAAAGAAATCCTGAAAGAACACAAAAGGATTAGCAACGGAACACCACAAACATTTTCCGACCTCAAGCAGGGCAATGTTGGCAAGTTTAGAAAAAGTTGAAGTGAAAGGGGACATTGAACACAATGTAATTGTTTGTTTGTTTTTCTTCTTTTTTTAAAGCAAGAATGTTTAATGGACCTAAGATCAATTTATCAATTCGCAAAGTTTTTCTCAATGGGAAAGGAAGAGCAATATATTTTTACATTTTATGAATCAAATGAAGAATTGCGATTTTTGACCACGAAGTTTAAAAATTTGTAAGGTAAAAAGCCGGTTCTTTATTTTTTCAAGAAAAAAAACTGGAAAAAAGCCGGTTTTAAAACGGAAAAGAAACCGGTTTTTTTTTCCTGTGCCAACCCTAGTTCAGTGTCAGGTTTTGGGGGGTGGGTGTCGCGTGACCCCACCTAGAGATGTCAAGAAAAAAAAATTTCCTATTTTTTTTTCTTTAATAAAAAAATCAAATTTATTTTTTGACCGTTACATCTCAACCCCCACCCCCCCTCGTCTTCGGTACTGCCGGCATGCTCATGCTCATGATCCACTAGCGCGCCTGCACATGCTCCGGCCTCAATAGTAAAAAACTCGTTCAAAACGCAATTGTTCTGACATATATATTCCTTTCTAAAAAGGCTTGGCTTAGGTTCAGTAGCGAAAGCGGGACCTCGGTGAGGGGGGGTGTTTGCCTAATTTTAGAGGGGGGGTCAGGTGCCTTCTCGGTGAGGGGGGGGGGTGCACGGGCAGCAAATTTTTCTGAGGGGGGGGGGGGTGCACTGGCAGAAAAAATTCGTGAGGGGGGGGGGTGCACGGGATCGCACGGGTAATACCAAATTTTTGCCGTAGAAAAACACAGAAATTCTTGTAAAATACAGAATATTTTGTGCAAACAAGCTGCTTGTTTGGTCAGAAACAACAAAATCTACGCAGGGACAGACACAAACGTCAAGAAAAATGCAAAAATTACGGTATTTTTGGAAAAAATTGAGATGAGATTGACCACCGTGAGGGCCGAGGGGGGGGGGTGCGATGCGATCCCGTGTTTTCTCGCGGAGGGGGGTGGAGGGATAGAATTGTAAGGGTCAAAAAAAATTTTTTAAAATTTTTTTTTTAAAAAAGTAAAAAAATAAGCATTTTTTTATTTTTTTTATTAAAAATTTTTGGGTTGGCCTGTCGTACTAAATCAAACCACTGATGTTGGAAGACGTTGCCTAAACTAGCCTAAACCAAAACCTAATCCTAAAGCCTAATTCCAAGCTAAACATAATCCTGACCTAATCCTAACCTAAGCCAAGCCAAGCCTTTTCAAGAAGGAAGATGTCAGAACTATTGCGTTTTGAACAAGTTCTTGTTGGGGCCGGAGCGTGCGCACGCGCGCTAGTGGATCATGAGCATGAGCATGCCGATGCCGCGTGCGCGTGCGCTTTAGTAATGAAGCTTTAGGAATTTATTTTTGAAATTTTTTCTTTAATGTGCCCTGAAAATGCCGTTTTTGGCATAATTTTTCGAAAGTTCAACAAAAATTTTCTTTGACTTTACCTTGTCACTTAGTCTTCAACGCTGCAGGTGGTATTCTGGATTGATTTATCGACTGTTTTCAGCCTTGGTGAGTGATGATCGACTCGCGCATTGAAGTACTTGAGCGTCGCAAAGGCTAGTTCAACAAATTCCGATGCCGCTAAGGTGAGATAGAAGCAGAGAACTCACATTTACACATCGTTTTTCAGGATCTCGAAAGGTCGAAATTGCACTGTCTGCCACTGCAAGCGTAACTTCGTTGGTTGCTCGTTGCTGTTTCGCCTCGTGTCGTCAGCATGATCACACCCGGTTTGTTGTTGAACTTGTTTCCGTGTTATTTGAGGTGAATTGAGAGGCAAAACACGAGACGTGATGTCGTCGGTGGGAAAATGGGGTCGCCGAAACCGAGTCTGAAATTTTCACCCTCCTCCCATATGAGTGGGGGACATATGGTAAGTCGGTGGCTTCCAGATGGTGATATTCGGACTCCCTGAAAAATTCTGAACAACTTTCATTTAAAAAAAAAATTAAAAAAAAATTTTTTTTAAGAAAAAAATAGAAATTTTTTTTTCTTGACATCTCTAGGGGGGAGTCTAGTACCCGTGTCGAGGTAAAGGGGGGAGGCCGAGGGGGGTACACGTAGGGTTAGGGGAAAAAAAATCCGGATTTTTTTTTAAATTAAAAAAAATTAAAAAAAATTTTTTTTTACAAGTTAGGTTTGTTCGAAGCGTCTCGTCGAGCTGAGTTCATCTAGACTATTTTCAGAACGATCCGGAAAACTATAAGAGCGAAAATCGTGTTTTATTGAAATTATGTCCATTTCATAGAGGGAAAGTTGCATTTTCAACAGTAAAACAGGACAATTTTCGACGTGTACTTGAATATTGAACCGTTCTTAGTTGTTCCTCTTTAGAAAATTACTAAAATTTGACTGTGTTCAAAAATTCCTGTTTGCTGTAGCTAAGTCGGCAACCCCTGTCGACCCGGTCGCCCCCCCCCCCAAGACACTTACTTTCAGGTTCAACCAGCTATGCTATCTGCCACATGGCGAGAGCCCACTCTTCAAATCATCGTATCGAAAACACGTACCATGATTTCGCGATCACGTTGCGGGCAACTGACAGACGCAAGTTTAACACGTTAGTTTAGCTCAGCACGCAAGTTTTAACATGTGGCCATGTTATCGGGTATCTGAAAAACGGTCGTGTGATGTGGTATTAACCAACATCTCCGCTCCAATTGTTTAACAATATATCGCACAACTCCATTGTAGACCTATAACATACGCCAATCAACAAAATATCATGTTCATCTCATGGCCTACCACCGACTGAAAAAACATGTTCTAAGTTGCAAGAAAACGATTTCTGAAACGATATTTCAATTCAGTTAAGTCATTTCAACGCTAAAAATTGACTCTAGAAGTCATCCAAATCGAAAAACATAGAGTACGTCGGTCAAAATGACCAAATAATGACATGTACCTAAGCACACAAAGAAGTTGGGAAGAAAATTTGGTTTGAACTTTCAAAAAATTATGCCATAAATCGAATTTTCAGAGCAAAGTAGAAGAAAAATTTTTCAATTTTTTTTTAAGTTTGAAAAAAAAAATCCAAATTAAAAAAAAAACGAAAAAAAAATAAAAAATTTTTTTTTTTCAAAGCCCCTAACCCTAACACGGGTATCTGCCCGTGCACGGGCACGATTTTCGGCTGAGGGGGGGTGACCCTAGGGTTAGGGAAAAAAAATCCGGATTTTTTTTTAAATTAAAAAAAAAAATTTAAAAAAAAAATTTTTTTTTACAAGTTAGGTTCGTTCGAAGCGTCTCGTCGAGCTGAGTTCATCTAGACTATTTTCAGAACGATCCGGGAAACTATAAGAGCGAAAATCGTGTTTTATTGAAATTATGTCCATTTCATAGAGGGAAAGTTGCATTTTCAACAGTAAAACAGGGCAATTTTTCACGTGTACTTGAATATTGAACCGTTCTTAGTGGTTCCTCTTTAGAAAATTACCAAAATTTGACTGTGTTCAAAAATTCCTGTTTGCTATAGCTAAGTCGGCAACCCCTGTCGACCCGGTCGCCCCCCCCCCCAAGACACTTACTTTCAGGTTCAACCAGCTATGCTATCTGCCACATGGCGAGAGCCCACTCTTCAAATCATCGTATCGAAAACACGTACCATGATTTCGCGATCACGTTGCGGGCAACTGACAGACGCAAGTTTAACACGTTAGTTTAGCTCAGCACGCAAGTTTTAACGGCAAATGTACTATCGCGGCCCAGGAGATCGCGGCCCGGACTATCGCGGCCGAAGCATCGCGGCCTGAAAGATCGCGGCCTGGACGATCGCGGCCTGAACGATCGCGGCCCGGACGATCGCGGCCTGGGAGGATCGCGGCCTGGGATGATCGCGGCCTGGGATGATCGCGGCCTGGGATGATCGCGGCCTGGGATGATCGCGGCCTGGGATGATCGCGGCCTGGGATGATCGCGGCCTGGGATGATCGCGGCCTGGGACGATCGCGGCCTGGGAGGATCGCGGCCTGGGACGATCGCGGCCCGCGAAGTTTTCATACCTTGTCATATATCCAGATCAGACTGGCAATTTACATGTGGCAGTCATCGTGCATTGCGTATGTATATGAAACTGTGCTACTCAAAGAAAGCTATTGGCATTTTTTAAACTAAATTTATTTATGTTATTTATTGCTTATGTTCGTTTGTTGTTTGTAGCAAAATTGACGGTTTAGCTATCATCTATTTAATTTCAAAATTTTGACCGCCCCCAAAGTCACATGCACACCAGCGCCTACCCCCATTAAAAACTTGCAGCTGTCTATCTGGAAAATTTGCTCCAGCTATCAATATCGCCCTCTAACGACAATCATATCCCATGTGAATGACTTGTGTGAATAGAGTTGTTAAAAAACAAAAATTGTCATTTTTGCTTTTTTAAAGAAAAATTTGAAAAAATTTGAAAATCAAAGTTGATATAAATCAATCAAGAAGTCCGAAGAATCACATCTGACGAGCAAGCGCCTCCCGAATGACTCCCGTAGGGCGGAACTTACCAGATTTTGTTTTGGTGACCTCATTTACCCCTTTTCCAAACCGTTACCATCATACCTCTTCTAGTGTTTTGACCCTCAAAACGCAACTAATTATCCCCAGTTCAAATGAACGAAAATTTACCGGCTTGAAATTCGATCCATTGTGATGACGACGCCACGACACGACACGAAACAGCAACCAGACAAAGTACAGCTGTAGCGCTTGCAAACAGTGCAGCTCGGACGCTCAGAATTCTAGATTGTGAGGCGAATTGTCACTTTATCTGCATCGGAAATGGTAAGACAACCTTTGCGACGCTCAAAACTTCTGTACAAAAGTTGTTCAAACCTAAAATCAATCGGTAAAACGACCCAAAATCGACTGCTGACGGTTTACAAGGCAATATCAAAAAAATTTGTTGAACTTTCAAAAAAATGTGTCAAAAATGAGGTTTTCAAAGTGTATCACAAAAAAATCTTTCCTTTTTTAAATCGAAATTTTGTTTTTTTATTTAATTTTTTTAATTTCGATTTTTGTTTAACAATCCTACGTGTGAGTGACTCAACCTGACCCGACAGCTCCCATGTGAATGACTACAGGGTGTTTCAGACGTAATGGGTAGGTGTTTGACGCGTTATTTCTTGAGTTGTGTTAAACCATATTGAATGGAATTTTAGTCAGTTGGTAATTGCTCCCTAATCTAGCCACCTACACTACTAATTTTTCTTCTACTTTGCTCTGAAAATTCGATTTATGGCATAATTTTTTGAAAGTTCAAACCAAATTTTCTTCCCAACTTCTTTGTGTGCTTAGGTGTACATGTCATTATTTGGTCATTTTGACCGACGTACTCCATGTTTTTCGATTTGGATGACTTCTAGAGTCAATTTTTAGCGTTGAAATGACTTAACTGAATTGAAATATCGTTTCAGAAATCGTTTTCTTGCAACTTAGAACATGTTTTTTCAGTCGGTAGGCCATGAGATGAACATGATATTTTGTTGATTGGCGTATGTTATAGGTCTACAATGGAGTTGTGCGATATATTGTTAAACAATTGGAGCGGAGATGTTGGTTAATACCACATCACACGACCGTTTTTCAGATACCCGATAACATGGCCACATGTTAAAACTTGCGTGCTGAGCTAAACTAACGTGTTAAACTTGCGTCTGTCAGTTGCCCGCAACGTGATCGCGAAATCATGGTACGTGTTTTCGATACGATGATTTGAAGAGTGGGCTCTCGCCATGTGGCAGATAGCATAGCTGGTTGAACCTGAAAGTAAGTGTCTTGGGGGGGGGGCGACCGGGTCGACAGGGGTTGCCGACTTAGCTACAGCAAACAGGAAATTTTTGAACACAGTCAAATTTTGGTAATTTTCTAAAGAGGAACAACTAAGAACGGTTCAATATTCAAGTACACGTCGAAAATTGTCCTGTTTTACTGTTGAAAATGCAACTTTCCCTCTATGAAATGGACATAATTTCAATAAAACACGATTTTCGCTCTTATAGTTTTCCGGATCGTTCTGAAAATAGTCTAGATGAACTCAGCTCGACGAGACGCTTCGAACAAACTTAACTTGTAAAAAAAAATTTTTTTTTAATTTTTTTTTTTAATTTAAAAAACAAATCCGGATTTTTTTTCCCCTAACCCTACCCCCCGGCCCCACCCCCCCCCCCCCGCCCACGGTACTGCTCACGACATTTATCAAGTTGAGATCTGGGTATTGTAAATTTATTCGAACGTGTCAGTACGTCGAACAGAGCCGAACAACCGAGTTGATAAACTTTTTATACGCACGAAAGCCGAAAAGACGCACGTTTGTTATACACGCCTTCGAATTTTAAGGGGACATAACGTCATTTCGGTTCCAATGACAAGAAAGAGACACGTTCGAACAAATTCGTTAGTTACATTCGACAAAAAATCATTCTAGACTGAGACAGTGCCGCTTCATTCAAAACTGAGCCGTAACGATGTTCAGCGGGATAACGTCCTATCTGAGAGGGCAGAAACGATCCACCGATGAAAGTGAACAAACTTCTGCCAAAGAGCAACAAGACTCTGAGGAAGGTGCGATCGAGACAGCAAGTGATGAAAAGCAGTCAGCAGCTGAAACGGAGCAGACTTCGGCGGGTGACAATGATGACGTCGGCAAACGAGACGCAAATCAGGGTGTCTGCGAAAAGGGCGAGCATCAAAACGCAATGCCATCATCACTGGTACGCAGCACCGTCTCTTGGATAGCGGGAGCAGTTTTCATTTCATTGGTTTGATGGTCAGTTCCGAAAGCGAAAGCAAGTTTTCGAGGCCATTAGGGATGGAGCCGGTTCCGGTCCGGATTCCGGATTCCGGCGCCTAAAATTGGATCCGGATCCGGTCCGGATTCCGGCGCAATTTTGCCGGATCCGGCCGGATCCGGCCGGAATGGCCGAGACCCGCGAATTAACCAGTTGATTCCTCCGTTTCAGAGCTGTTCAATGGTTTGACAAATTTGTTTCCGTGCTTTGTTGGTTTTGTTGTTGTGCATTTGACATGTGATCAGTGAGCGTTTCTTTAGTTTAGTGTTCTGTTCAATGGTAAATGGTTCACTGCTTTTGTCTTGAGTGGTACACTTATGTGCAGCATCGTCCACTTTAAAAAACGTGGCTGTCAGCTTTTGGCCGACGTTGTTGATGAACAATAGCAGGGTTTTTTTTGAAATCAGCCATCTTCGTTGGTCATATTCAGTTAGATGTCAAACAGTTGCTTTTTTGCGAGCCCCAGAACACCAGCGATTTTAGCGACGTGTGTTACCGTGGGTGTGCGGGGGTGCCGTGATTCCTTAAAACCCGATAAACCGTCCCAACGACCAATCCACGAGACGACGAATCCATTTCAATGGTGTTGCCCGCCGTTTGCGCACTGAAGCAGCGTATCGAACAAGTCGATGCGAGTGGCATTGGTACGACGAAAAAAACGCTGCTGACCAGCATCGACACACGCTTCCGTGCGCGTTTCCACAACGAATCCAACATCATGGCCACGTTCGTTGATCCGCGATTCAAGAATACTGCAGTCGTCTTCGAAAATGAAGGCGCGATTCGTTGTGAACTACTTCACGTTGCATAGAAAATCTTGAAACGATCGGAGACGCCCACAAACTGCGACGATACATCCGAGATCGCGACAACGACGATGACGAAAGTGAACGCGAGCTTGAACCAAAAAAGAAATCGACTGGCCTCTACGGAGGCATCGAGTTTCACGCTGCGCGACCGCGCAACCCGTCAGGCGAATCCAGTCTCGAAGACGAACTACGCGGCGAAATGAAGATGTACGAGTCGGATGATTTTATCGACGAACCGGCCAAAAGCAATCTAATGCTAGACTTTTGGCGGGCTGAACTCGTCTAATTACCCCAAACTATCGACAATGGCGCGCAGATACCTGGCACCGCTACCAACAAGCGTGGCAAGCGAACGAATGTTCTCTGAAGCCAGGCAGGTGTTTGTGTACAGCCGATCTTGTCTGTCAACTCAGAACGCCGAAAAGGTCATGTTTCTGAATGGAGTGTTGCCAGCACTTGATTATCCCCATGCGATGTGAATTTTGTCAATTGTTGTTGCTGTAATTTTTGGTTGGTTCACGTGCTGTGTCTTGCTGACTTTTTTTTGTGTCAGTGCTGTTTTATGCTGAAAATGTGATGAAGAAGCGACGAAATGTGCGTAGATGTTTTTTTGACATAAAAAGGCCATTCCGGTCCGGATTCCGGCAATTTTTGCCGGATCCGGCCCGGCCGGAATGGGCTTTTGCCGGATCCGGCCCGGATTCCGGCAAATTTGCCGGATCCATCCCTAGAGGCCATAGAGGGGGTCTGTCGTCTGTGCATAGTTGTTCCAGAGCCGGGGGTTGGGGGTGGGGCGAGCACGAGGCGATTCAGATTTTCCAAACAGATGATTTCAAATTTTTGGGGATCAAAATTTTGCAGCTAAGTATAGAGATAGCAGAAACGTTAAAAAGGGGTAAAAACAACTAAATTTTGCTTTAAAATGCTCAAGAATTCAGTATATATGCATATTTCGCCTAAAATTAACGAATTTTACAAAATTCTACAATATTTCGCCTAAAATTCACCAAAAATGGTCAATTTTGGTCAAAAATTGACGCGCTTTATGTTTTCAAAGCCAAAAATTTTTAGATAGATAGCTGGCTGGGAAATTTTTTGGATAGATAATAACTCAGCCGAAAATTCCTTTCTGGTAGAGATAGATACGAAGAAATTTGGGGGGGGCGGCTCCTCCCAGCCCCCACCCTCCTAGAACAACTATGTCGTGGTGTCGTCCGTCATCATAATTGATTCAATTTCAATCCTGCTAGCTTTTTTCACGGGAGTCGAGGCGCTTGCACATCAAATGTGGTTCTTCGGACTCCCTGATTGCGCCACGACACTACATGAAACAGCAATCAAACAAAGTAGCGCTTGCCCGGAGCATTGCTTAGCAGCTGTTGTCTCCAAGTGGGTGTTATTGTTGATTGGCGAGTTACGATTGATTGACTGCCGAGATTGCCTTTTCTGTGGTATAATGGTGTTCGCTGGTTTCTGAATTTGGGGCGGTGCTAATGCCGAAAAAACCATTTCAATTGCATCGTATTTTTTAGATTGATTTGAAGCGTCAAGAGGCGTCTGATTCAGAAGCAGAATCGCCCGGCGATGACACAAATGAAGTTTCCAATAAAATGAATGCGATGACATTGGCGGACAATAAAGGGAAACCTGCTGTTGAAGTTGCTGAAAATCAGCCGCAGTGCCCCTCCTCAAACGTTAGTTATTGGTTTTGTATCAGCTGAAAAATTAGCATGGAACTAGGGTTAGGGGGTTTAAAAAAATTTTTTGCGCTTTTAAAGTCCGGGTTTTTTTATTAAAAAATTCAAATTTTTTTCTATTTGCTTTTTTGAAAATTCGATTTTTGGCATAATTTTTTGACAGTTCAAACCAAATTTTCTCCAAAACTTTGATTAGCTTGTGTACTTAGCTGTTTTTTCCCTAACCCTGCCTGGAACTGCAAAAAGGCACATTTTGCAGGCAGTAGCCAACGAAAGCGAGACCGCAACTGTTGAGGACAGCAAGGAGGAGGCTAAAGAAACCGATGAAGGAAGTGATGACGACGAACAACAGGAGAACGCTGAATTTGATGACGCCGTCGAGGGTGACGTTGATGAAGAGGGCGCGGAACAAGTGGTGAACGTGGTGGAGCTCGTGCCGGAACACGCCGCAGACACCAGCGAGTTTGTGACTGCTCGTGAAGCGATTGTAGTTGCCGATCATGCAACCGATGCCAGTCCACCACAGGAGCCGCAAACGATGCAGCAGCACATTGTCAGTGTTAGTTGAGCTTGCGCTAGTCTGGTTACGAAATGGATGGCGAAATTACACATTGAGTTGTGCAGCAAATGACGTGGCATCATCGTGCACCGTGCATTACATGATTCACTATCCTTTCACTAATTTTTTTTACCCGTGACACTTTAACTGTCGAACAAAAGTGTTTCCTGGGGTAATTTCGGCGCTCTTTACTAATGCGTGGCCCAAGACAAAATGAATGGTCCATCGCAAAATGAATGGCCCCACACAAAATAAGTGGCCCAACACAAAATGAATGGCCCAACGATTTGTATACATTCTTAAAAGTGATTTTTGATCTGAGGTTGCTTGCAATGAGTCGTTGTAGGTTCCTAATCCTAAGCGAAGCCTTTTGGTTAAGATGAAAATGTTGCTTGCAATGAGTCATTGTAGGTTCCTAATCCTAAACCTAAGCCAAGCCTTTTTGATAAGGTGAAATTGATCATTTTCACCTTAACCAAAAGGCTTCGCTTAGGATTAGGTTTAGGATTTGGAACCTACTCATTTTGCGATGGGCCACTCATTGTGCGATGGGCCATTCATTTTGCGATGGACCATTCATTTTGCGTTGGGCCATGTAAAAGTAGAGAGCGCCGTAATTTCATCCGTAGATTTCGAAAATTCAGTCCTGACGCTTTTTTGAGTAAAAATTGCCTATTTTATAAAGTTCCCAGGGTTTTGACTTGGTTTCAAGTGTTCGCCATTCAATTTTCACTTGCGGTACTTTTACAAAACAACAAAAATGTTTGCTGGGGTAATTTCTTGAGAATTGAAGCGCAACAATGGCAAGAAAAAACAAGACATTCGAAATCAGTCAAACCCATCTCTAATTTTTTGGTCAACAGTCAGCAGCGTCTGCATTGCCACCATACAAACTGGAAGAACAAAAACATTGACCACTGTTGAAGGAATGGCATTCGGGTCGAAAAATTTCTGTGGTTGATAGATGTGCAGATGGTTTGCGCTTTGCAGGCGCCGCCCGAAGAGCCGCACGGAGAGAACAGCGCGACATTGCCGGAGCAGCCGGGGCTCACGACGGACGAAAGGGCACCTGAAGATCCATCGTGTGCGCAGCCGGCGGCCACAGAGAGCACTGACGACAACACCAGCAAACACGTCGATTCGCCCATTGATTCGGAGCATGTGCATGACCCGGTCGTGAAGGATGATGATCAGCTGGAAGACGTGAGCGATGCTGACGACGCAGATGATGAGCAAGACGAGCACCAAGTGAGCCGAGAAGCTGAGAAGAAACAATTATTATTGTCTTTTCTTTTAGTTTTGTGACTCTGCACATCTGCAGCCGTTGAAAGGAAGTCAGTTTCGTGCTTGATGCGACAATTCAAAATGGGCCCAGTGACTCAAACAAATCTCCGGGACACAGGTCACTTCACCAATTTTGAATTCCCGCATCAGGCATGAAACTGCTTACATCCCTTTGCGCGCATTGAGACGCAGAACCAAAATAAAAGGTAATATTGTCGTGACATTCGAGACGATAAATCAACAATGAATATTATTACAGGCGGATGACGTGGAGGAGGAGGAAAACGCAGAGGAGGGCGATGATGGCGACCAAGAGCTGGACGACGACGAGGACCGTCATAATCCGGCGTTCGTGCCGCGCCAGGGTCTGTTCTACATGCACGACGCAGCCCGCGAACAAGCGCACGAGTGCGTGTCTTTGTTGCATGTGTTTTGCACGTGCCCTTCAATTGCAACACCGTGATCTTCATTCCAGCGAGCCAGCACCAGCAGCAGCATCAAAGTCGCGCTCGCGTGCCGATGTGCCCGGTCGCTGGGGCCACGATCGATTCGATGCTCGCCAACAGGCGCCACGCTCCAAACGGGAACTCATCGATCGATATGGGTGAGACTGCTTGTTGTTTGTGATCGTGCCAGTTCGGTGATTTGCGGTGGTGTTCCACTGAGACACAACTCAAATCAAGCACAAGCTCAACGAGACTGCAATGCGGCGTGAAACCATCTGTGAACCACTTGTACAGGGTGGGCCCAAAATAGTGCACATTCAAAATGACTAATTGGTCACACGATTCGAGATATTGAGCTACATTTTTTGTTTATTGTCGACTGCAGCAATTTGGATTAGTGTTTTCACCTGAAATTTGAATACGTAAAAAGAAGGCATAATATTGTGCAGATATTTCAAATTTCAGCGCAATAACTTGCACTGGTGATGAATACGAGTCATTTTCACTTCGCACTTTGGCGCACCCTGTACATTGAGAATTTTTACAGCTACGACATTCGAAATGAGACTGCTGCTGACGATGCTGCTGATAAAAATGAACAGCGACAGCAGCGGCAAGCAGCAGCGCCACGACAACGCAGACTGCGGGGCAGAGGGGGAGGGGCAGGGGCACAGGCAGGCAGACGTGCACCTGCTGCACCACCACCAGCGCATCGAGCAGCTGCTCGCGGTAGGCTTGCAGTCGCAACGCGTTGTAGCGCCGTTACAGAGCTGCATGCAGACATTTGAATTGTAGCTTTGTAGACATAGTCTTCGCTGGAATATCAATCACTATGCCTGCAAGTAGCTCTGGCGGCAACTGGCAAGCAGTTTACACTATAGATGGTCTACTGTTGGCTCATTCATTGTTCGTTCGTCGCAGTTCTCGCACTCACTTGCGCAGGCGAACAAGACCAAACCGAAGAAGAGTTTCCGCCGTTGGTGGGTGCGCGTGCGGCAGTGCCGGCTGATCGGGAGGCTGCAGAGAGAGCACAACAGCAGAGCGCGCGCAGACGTGCACAGCCGGCAGAGTCGCTCGCACAGCTGCGCTCGCCGCGGCCGTATGCAGGCTCGTCATCGTCACGCAGTCAAGCAGTCGCCAATGCACGTGCGCGTCAGCAACGTGGCGCTGGCGGTGGCGCTGCTGCGGCGGGCAGACAGTTCGTGAACTCGCACAACAACACACGCCACCTGCAGCCGGCTGACACGCTCACACCACACGCCATTCGTGAACACGCGAAAGACACGCGCCAACAGCAGGCGCCTCCATCGAGTGCACAAACGGAGCCCACTGCAAGCGCACGAGCGCACACACACCAGCAACCGGCAGCGCGTGGTGGTGCCTCGAAGCGCTACTCAACACAGCGGCAACAGCATGTTCGTTGTTGTTCGTTGAGCATTTGCATGAATTGTGTTTCATTGTTGTTGTTATTTCAGCAAGCAGCACCAGGCGGTGGTGTTCCGTCAGGGGTTGCACCAGCGACGCCACCAACTGGCGACGTCTACAGCAGCGCCTATCCGCGTGAGTCACTGGTTGCCAAGCACGCCCTCAAGCGCCGCATGCACCTGGCATCACTCATTGCAGCCCTGTCGCCGCCTCCAATGGCAGCACTGTTCAGTCCCCACGTGCCGCCGCCACTGGTGCAGTCGTCACCACCCGCAACAGGCACACCGTCGGCAGGCTACATGGCGCCGTCGAGTGGCCCGTACGCAGTGGCACACACAGAGCCGTCGGCGATGTACCCGCACGCGCGTGTGCCGCCAGTGACTGCGTTCCAGGCAGCGCCGCTCGCACCGCCGGCTGCCGCAGGCATCGCTGTGCCGCCGACACCGTTTGTGCAGGTCGCTGCTTGCTTTGTTTGCGGTCATGGTTGACGATTGCACTGCACAGTGCGATGGCAAAGCACAGTGTGCCTGCTGATTGGAGGTGATGTGCATCGCAGTGCGTGCAGCAGCCTGGCCGGCCAACTCGAACGCAGCCAATCAGCGGACTGCCAGTGCAGTGCTGCGTGCACACGATCATTATGCGATTGCAGACGCCGCCAGTGTTGCCGGGACGTCCAAAGCAGCCGACAGCGGCCGTTGTGTACGATGTGCAACAGCAGCAGATGATGCAACGCCCTGCGCCGCAGTCACGACCCAAAAAGAACATACCCATCGTGCCGCCCAGCCCAACGCAGCAACAGTCCACCTAGCAACATTGTGCATCTGCAGGCGCTCTCAGATTCATTCACTTTTCCATTCTTTTTTATTTGCTTTGTGTTCGTTGTTTTTGTGGTGTTAGCGTGATTTTTGTTGTTATAATAACTTGGTTATGTCCTTTTGTTGTTTTCATGTTATTTTCTAATTTTCTCGCAGTGTTTCATTTCATTTTATGCACGCAGTGTTTGTGTGCGGTAAAATGAGCCAGATCAACAAGTCAATAAAAGAAATTGTTCGGGTCGTGTCGAGCAAGATGTTTTTGTCTTCAACTTCAACCTTGATCCAATTGCTTTGTTCTGTTTTTATCTTTTTATTCATTCTTTATTCATTCTTCGTATTTGTTCATTCTTTTCTGTGGATCTTGCAACGTTGCTTGCTGCTTTTTACCAGTTCTTTTCGTGTTTGTTTTCTAATTGCACAGTTGTTATTGTTTATTCTGACGTTGTTGTTGTTGTTTGTTGCCCCCTTTTTATCCTCTCACTGTTTATCGATAATCTTGAGAGAATTGAGACCATTTTTATTTATTTGTTTCACATCCAACCCATTCAACAATTTTCGCAGTTCCAACCCGGTATCTGTTCATTTCGATGTACATGTTTTGTGCCACCTATGTTTATACACTGTCTGTTTCACCTTTCCACGTCATGGAGAAGGGCTTCGGCGAAGATAAATAGTTTTTCAAATAAAATATGGTTTACTTTGTGAATAGAATACAACGCTGTGAGATTTCCAGATGTTTTTGACATAGACTGAACATTACCTGACACCGATGAAACTGTGCGTTAAGCTGAGCGCTAAAATGCTTCATGAGAACAGGCAACATATAGACGCGGTGCTGGAGGAGTGCACGGCTTCGTTGCATTCGCAGTCACGATGCAGCCAGTGAAGCTGAACGAAACGTCCATGGCGTACGTGGTGGTCAACAACGAGCAGTGGGATGAAGCGATGCAGGTTGCGTTGTGCACGCCGTCGTGCCCGTAGGTTTGCTTCAGACTGGCAAACCGCCTCTGTGCTGCTGTTTTCAGCTGCTGTTGGCATCGATGGGCGAGCAGCGTGCACTTGGCCTCGACGTGGAATACCTGAACACGCAGCATTTGGACGTGACTCTGCGCGACAACAAGGAGCGTGACGAGCACGGACACGAGCAGCTGCTGCGACGCAAAAACGTGCGACAAGGTGAATGGACGTGCTGTGTGCTTGCAATGCACTCCGTTCAGGTGCTTTTGTTTGCTGTCCCTCCACCGATTCTAGGCACTAGGAGTGCTGGTGCCCGTTTTGGTGTGGGTGTCCCAACATGGCCCAGTTCGTTTGCTGTATTTAGTGTTGGCAACGGAAAGAAATGCTTTTGTCGCGAAAAAACTAATTTTATGGTTTAAAAAACTTGTTTTTCGGATTTTTAAATTTTTTAGGTAATAAAAAATTTTGCAATTTCCTGTTTAAATTTAATATTTTTGCACAAAAACCTTGTTTTTCAAACCGAAATGCTCGTCTAGATTCAAGCACTGAAACTTTTAGTGCCAGGCTTTTTCGGAGAAAGTGGTTTTATTTCCCGGATTTCAAAAAAAAAACGGTTCTGTCTGCCAAGCGTAGTTGTGTGCACAAATGTGCTGAACGCATTCTGCTGCGCAGGCCGTGATCCACTGCTGCAACTGGGCAGCCCATCAGTCGCAGTGCTGATTCGCCTGTGCTACTTCACAGAGGCGCCGGCGAGTCTGCGTGCACTACTCGATCGGCACGACATTGTGTTTGTGAGTGGTTTCTCGTCA
Source organism: Theristus sp. LFF4_11 (assembly GCA_030248135.1). Lineage (NCBI taxonomy): Eukaryota > Metazoa > Nematoda > Chromadorea > Monhysterida > Xyalidae > Theristus > Theristus sp. LFF4_11. The sequence continues at coordinate 39,802 of JASANC010000641.1, read as the reverse complement.
GCACTGGCATGCAGTGTTGTGCGTTGTGCCAGCACTGGCATGCAGTGTTGTGCGTTGTGTCAGCACTGGCATGCAGTGTTGTGCGTTGTGTCAGCACTGGCATGCAGTGTTGTGCGTTGTGTCAGCACTGGCATGCAGTGTTGTGCGTTGTGTCAGCACTGGCATGCAGTGTTGTGCGTTGTGTCAGCACTGGCATGCAGTGTTGTGCGTTGTGTCAGCACTGGCATGCAGTGTTGTGCGTTGTGTCAGCACTGGCATGCAGTGTTGTGCGTTGTGTCAGCACTGGCATGCAGTGTTGTGCGTTGTGTCAGCACTGGCATGCAGTGTTGTGCGTTGTGTCAGCACTGGCATGCAGTGTTGTGCGTTGTGTCAGCACTGGCATGCAGTGTTGTGCGTTGTGTCAGCACTGGCATGCAGTGTTGTGCGTTGTGTCAGCACTGGCATGCAGTGTTGTGCGTTGTGTCAGCACTGGCATGCAGTGTTGTGCGTTGTGTCAGCACTGGCATGCAGTGTTGTGCGTTGTGTCAGCACTGGCATGCAGTGTTGTGCGTTGTGTCAGCACTGGCATGCAGTGTTGTGCGTTGTGTCAGCACTGGCATGCAGTGTTGTGCGTTGTGTCAGCACTGGCATGCAGTGTTGTGCGTTGTGTCAGCACTGGCATGCAGTGTTGTGCGTTGTGTCAGCACTGGCATGCAGTGTTGTGCGTTGTGTCCGCACTGGCATGCAGTGTTGTGCGTTGTGTCAGCACTGGCATGCAGTGTTGTGCGTTGTGCCAGCACTGGCATGCAGTGTTGTGCAACACCACCCAAGCAACCAACGAAGTGCACAGCGTGCTGTTGCTGCTCAGGTCGGTGTCGAGGTGACCGAGGACGTGCAGCGGCTGCGTGCCCAGTGGCAGCTGCGTGTGCGTCACTGCGTCGACCTGCGCCACGTTTGCTTGGCGTCCGACCGCTTCACAGACGTCTACAACTGCAACAAGTTCAACCTGAAGTCCATCGGCGCGTTCCTCGGCCAAGACATAGACGACCAGACGCTGCTGAAGACTGCCGCCGGGGGCAGCCAACGCGACTGGCGCATCGCCTGCAGCAACTGGGCGGCACCCAATCTCACGCCGAAACAGGCATTTCATCATCGGGCTCTGTTTTTCTTTTTATTTGTGAACAACAAGTTACATTATGGCCGAATAAATAAGTCAGTCCTCGTATTCTCTATCAAGGCGGAATTAGTCGTAGACTAGGAGTTGTTGTTGTTTTCAGAAATGCCCAGCTAATTCCCAATCATGTGTGCAGAGGCAGAGAAAATAAACAGAATAACACGAAGAATCAATTAATTTGGAAAAATGGTCAAATTTGACAGTTCGGTTTTGGAACGTGTTGTTTCTTTCGTTCAAATTTCGCGCGCTCTTTGCACTCTGTAAAAAGCTGCCATGTTTAATTGGTCTTTCCATACAAAGAACTGATTTTCTCACACTGCTCATCAGGTTGGCTACGCAGCGAAGGACGCGATGGCAGCGGCTGGCAGCTACGTGCGCATCGTCACCGACTACCTCGACCATCCAAGCGGCGTCGAGAATGACACTGCGCAGCTGTGGCGATACGCATTCGTTCGCTCATGCACACGTTTTTGCATTGGTTTTTGCTTGCGCTCTGGTTTCGAGTTGATGTTGTTCTTCAGGAGTATTTCAAGAAATACTTCAACAAGACATTCCCGCCAGACGGCGCTACGATCGGTCGCACTCGCAAAAAGAAGAACAAAGACAAAAAGTGCACAACGCTACCTGAAACAATAGGTTAGTCGGGAGGAGGATTAATTCGCAATGCAAAACCTGTAGGGTAAGTAGGAAAGGTTTTCATGGATAATGTTTGGCAAGCAATTTCATGCCTTCTGTTGAGTGCGTACACGTTTGATCACTCAGATGAAATGAAGATGAAGACGTACCGAAAATTGGCGGACGTGAAAAACTGCAGCGACAGCGATCTTGACTTTGATCTCGAGCAAATGGTGCAGAAACGGGTGGCAACGATGAAACTGGCGCGGCCACGACGACCAGCACTGAGCGAGTTGCACTGCGTCAGTGGCAGCACTCTCTCGCACGTGCGTGTCTCGCAGTGCATGCACTGATGTCGTCACGTAGACTCCGTAGCTCTGCTCACAACTGACTGCAGCTTGTTTTGCCATGTTCCGTCTCAGTCTCACTACACAGCATCCTGGTCGTCAGTAAACACGTTTTTCACAGTTCTTCGTGCTGTCCAATCACCTTTCTCCACTTTGCGTTCTTTGCGTTGTGTTAGCGTTATCTACTGCGAGTCTGCGACGATCATGAAACTTGCGGGCGAGATCATGTACAGCGCAAACACAGGGAAACCGGAACCGAAATCGTGCTTACATTATTGGTGTCCCCAGGACAGAACACGGCTTAGAGGCTGTCCCCCTCACGTGGCGACAGTATTGGTTCCACGGTTTCATCAGGTTTATGGAATCGGTGGGTGCGTGCTTCAAATGAAATTATAAAAAGAAACTGCACCATGTGTTGTGTGTGTGCCAAGAGAGGCCTGGCGCAGCAATGTGGTCTGAGTTGCTGTTTCGTGCAGAGTTTCCCTTGAAACGAACTATTTTACAGGAAAGCGCAGCACCGACGCTGGTGGTCGAGCGTGATTTGCTGGACTGGCTGCAGCGTGCCGACGTTGCCCAAGTGCGAATGTCCGTTCGCGCAAACGTGCGTGCCTGGGCGGTGGGGGCACAGCCGCAGTCGTTCATGGACAAGCTTGCAACGATCTTGTTCCGCGTTTTCTGCGTGCTTGAGCTTGCAATTGCATGCTCTGAAGTTTTCCAGATTTGCGAAAAAATCTTTATTAAATTTTTTTAGCGATTTCAGCATGAGTTTACTGTTTTAGATTGGCGATTATGACCACCGCATTGGCATGGTACTCGAATTGGTTGATGATTAGTGATCAGGTTTATTGACCCGCTGTTGCGCGTTGCACATCGCTTGCTGACGCCTTTCAGATCCGATTTTACACCGGCTACGAATCTCGTATTTTTTTGGCTCGCCATCTTTCTAAATTGTTTTTGGCTGCCTTTTCGACTCTGTTTCTTTTACTTGTCACAAGCTTGTAAATTAGCTGTAGTTGTTTCTTTTTCGACAATGTTAGTTTTCACTGATGAAACCCGTTTGGGAATTCGGGTCGGGTGTTGTTGTTTATTAGGATTGAAGATAAGAAATTTTTCACAGTCGTTTTTTGTGATCAAGAATACTACTATGAATGTTATGTTCTAGGTAAGTTCATAAACTGGTGATAACGGTTACGCAAGGATGTAAAAGAATGGGCGGCCTCCATTTTAGACAGACGCACACAGTTGGCAGCAAGCAACAGCACTTTCTGCATTGAAAGCAATCATTGAACTCGTCAAACTCTAGTTAGCTCACCGTTTCTTATCAGAAGTGTCTTCGTTGTCGCAAAAGAACTCTGTCCTGTATCCATATGCAGCTTGTTTCGGCGCTTTCAAAAAAACAACAGTTCACGGCTTGACGCACATTGTTTTGTGTTGTAAACTCAGCTTCAAAATCACGATAAACGTCATATTAAGCTGATAAGCGTAAACACAAAAGGCAGCAATGCCACTGTGACTGTGGTGACCTTGCTTCATTTCGTTCCACATATTCGACGTTCGACTGCCCGTTCAGCCTGCAGCTGCTGATATTCAAACTGCAGAATGACTGCTAACAACAACGACGGTAAATGACCTTTTTAAAGATCCATACGGTTCGCTGTTTGCGGTTTTGCCAAGTACCGCGGTGCGGGTGCCCCCTGGCTCGTCAGTGCGACGGATACCGGGCACTGCCGAAGGTGTCCTACCACAGACGAAATTTATGGTCTAGGTAAAACAGCGAACCTAAAAAGCGGAATCTCACAAAATCGGCCATGCCGGGCTATAAAGCCACAAGGGACCCGGCGTTTTTTGCGAGCGTATGCAACACATGAAATTTGCGGTTTCGCCAGTTCTTAGTTTTCTAAGGCTGTGTTTTTGCTCAACCGACAAACGCCACAGACAAAATGCACGTGTTTTCACTTGTTTTTTGCACAAGGCGTAGCCAACACAGCGTTTCATACGCAAGCTTCACACAAATTCACGCATGTGCGCGGAGCATTCAATTTTTGTTGGCGTGTTGTGAAAACTGCCAGCTTGCAACACGTGTTTGCAAGTTGCATGTTATAAAACTCAATGAAAGCACCAGATGAACGAACGCACTTGCTTAGTTCACTCAAAGAAACCCGTTAGTTCAGTTTTGACGAAATTTGGCCTGGCCAAACTAGATAAGCATACATAAAACGATTCAAATATAGAACGGGCTGTTGAAAACTAAAGTCAGTTGTATTTTTGCCAAGATACTATTGAACTGCACGATGCTGATGGAGCGACCAAGGCAACGGCGGACGACGGCGTGGCAAACCGCCATCAAAAAATGGTAGGTCACATGTGCAGTTATCTGTTTTGCCGACCTTGGCTTACGTAGCTGGCATGAATTCTTCATTGCAGGGCTTTGCGAAGGCCTGGGGCCAATGGCCGAAATCAGTGTTCTGCATTGTTGGTAACGAGTTCTGTGAGCGGTTCAACTTTTACGGCATGCGAGGTTCGCTTTGTTCACGAATGTTCAGTTGCGTGCCACATCACACGGACACAAATGTGATCACATCAGATTGCCAGTTTTTTGTTGCAGCGGTGCTGTTCATGTACCTGCACTCATTCCTCAACTACAGCCGTGACGACGCCACCGTCTACTACCACGCGTTCACAGTGCTTGCCTATTTCTCGCCGTTGCTTGGCGCTTACATCGCTGACGGTTATGTTGGAAAGTTCAAGTAATAATAACTGTGTTCGTATTGGTGTTGTGAAGCAGGCTCACAAAGTGCACGTGTGTTTGTGTCGGTTGCAGTGTCATTCTCTGGGTGTCCTTGCTCTACGCCAGTGGCAGTGTGCTGCTCGCAATCGCCTCAATGCTCAATGCAGCCGTGCACAGGTGTGACTGATTCTATTTTGATTAAATCGATGGGAACCAGCTTTTTAACACAAAAATTTCCCGAGTGACCACCATGGATGCCGAGTATTCTGTTCAGCTGGCTCGACCTGATTGGTCTGTTGATCATCGCGTTGGGCACCGGTGGCATCAAGCCGTGCGTCGCTCCGTTTGGTGCCGATCAGTTTGAACGTGGACAGGCGAGTGCTCTCAGCAGTGTGTTTGCTCAACAGTGATGATGCCAATCGTGTTGACACATTTGCAGGAGGCGCTGATTGAGCCGTACTTTTCGTTCTTCTACTTTGCGATCAACGCCGGCAGTCTGCTGTCAATCATTCTCTCGCCGTTCATGCGAGGTTTCTTTTTTGTCGGCACAGTTTGCTTTGTCGCTTTTTGATCAATGCCTTCTCTGTTCGAGTAAACAGCTGCACGCAGTTTGCAGTGACTCGCTGCCTCGGCCGCACCACGTGCTACCCGCTATCGTTTGGCATTCCCGCGATCTTGATGGTGCTAGCCGTTCGTGAGTGTTTGCGCGGCGCTTGTTCGTGTTCACTGTTTGCTGAAACGTTGTTTTTGATGTCACACACAACCGCTTTTTAGTTTTATTCGTGTTTGGCTCCTTCTTCGGCTACAAGAAAGTGCCGCCGAAAGAGAACGTGATCGCGCAGGTGGTCAAAGTGTCGGGAGTAGGTTGCGTCAATGAGTGCCTTGTTTGTGGCTTGCCAGGTGTATAGTTGCAAAAGCAGGCACGTTGGAATTTCTCAGACGGCCATCAAAAACAAGTTCACGTTCACGATCAAACGCAAGCACTGGCTTGACCACTACCTCGATAGTCACTTCTGTAAATATGACGAACGTTGTGTGGCACGCGGAAAATGCCACAAGGTAAGTGCATGTTTTCAGGGGTTTGTTCACTCATCAGATTAAAATCAATTGTTGTTTACTATTTCAGGCGCAGTTCATAGAAGATGTCAAGAGTCTGTTCCGTATTATTATAATGTACCTTCCGATTCCTTTTTTCTGGGCGCTTTATGATCAACAAGTTTGTGCGACAACATAAATACCATTTTGTCTTTCGTAAATTGGGCCACCCGTGCACCTGCTGCCGATTGCCGAGCAGAAGGAACACGTAGTTTTCAAAGGTTTTTTTTGTTTTTTTTTGTTTTCAGGGTTCGCGCTGGTTGATACAAACAGCGGAGACGAATTATGACATTGGTGGTTTCACATTCCCTCCATCGCTGGTGCAGGTGAGAGAAACATTGAGCGGTTCAAGAAATTTCAAAAAAAATGCTCAACACAGTTTCTACAACTGATAACACTGACCACATGACACAGGCAATCAACCCGATTTTGATCTTGTGCTTCATTCCGTTGTTCCAAGGTCTGATCTATCCGTTCTTCAGATGGATTCGACTGGAGCCAACGTCAGTTGCACCTTGCTTTTTTGTTGTTTATGTTGTGTTCACAGCATCCATTGCAGACCATTGAGACGCATGGTTGTCGGTGGCTTTGTGGCAGCATTAGCGTTTGTCGTTGCTAGCATTCTGCAATTCGAAATAAATGTTTGTTCATCAAAAAAATCTCGGTTTCTATGTTTTCAATTGACATTTCGTGCTGCTGCGGATGTTTTTTTACGGTGAGAGCAAATAATGATTTGTGTGAAAGCAACTGTCTGCAGACGACTCTGCCGAGCACGCCTGCCAAGGGACATGGTCATTTGAATTTTGTGAACACCCTGAGCTGCGACGTGAACGTGTCCAGCGTGCACTACCGCAATGGCCTGCCACTGAGCGTGCTGCACAACGGCGTAGGTGTTGCGTGATGTGGCCACTGATGTGCTTGTGTGTGCACTGCGCGCATTGCAGTCGCTCCACAACGCGCCCGGTGCGCACCCAACAGCGATCCACAACTTGCCTGTCGGTGCAATGCAATGGAATCTGACGCTGGCAGACAGCGCCAAGTGCAACGGAGCGGTCGACCCTGGCGACCTGGTGGACACGCTCAATGTGACCGTCAAAGCAGACACCATCGTGTACCCGGTCATTGCTAAGAAGACCCTGCCAATGTCCGATCAAACTATAGAAGGGTCACTGGAGAAGGACGCCGAAGGCCTCGGCTTGCTGAGATTGAGGTGAAAAATGCTTTGTGTTTCATTTTCACATTCGTTTACGTTTCTGCTTCTCAAGTGTCAAGCAAGTACACCAGTAATGAAGTACCAGCCCGGCGAGCTGGTCGCACAGCCGTGCAACTTTATGACCTTCCGCCGTTAGCGTTATGAAAGATCTTCATTCGATATTTGTCTCAGCATGAACGACTACCGTGACGCGACCGCTGCTGACTTCAATTTGACAAAAGAATTGCTGCTGCTTTGTAGCATCGGTGCCAAGGAGAGCACAGAGCGACCGTGCAACCCGCACGACACGTACAATTTTAATCATGTCATTTGCAAAGATCGAGTATGCGACTTCGTCGCCATTTTGCCTGGAACGTACGTTTTATTCAACCAATTGATTTTCTTGTTCAGTATTTTGACAGGTGTTCTTTTGCAAGGACCATATGAGGCGTCTTGCCAATGGCAAAAAGAAGAACCATTTCAGTTGGCACGTTTACCAGTACAACATCACTGGCATCACACCAGAGGACATCGATTTTGATAAGAAATCGGCCAATGATATTCTGCCTTATATCAAATCGTTGAACGTCAACTTCACCATCTGGGGTCAAGGCGGTGTCTATGCGTTGACCATCTACACTGACGATAGTGGCGTAAGCTCGTAATGTACATAAAGCACACAAGGTCTGCAGTGTTTCACGTTGATTTTATTGCAGCAGAACGAGCGCTCGCTGTTTGAGATGGTGCACAAGAACATTGTCTCTGTGCTGCTGCAGGTGCCGCAATTTGCCGTAATCACAGCGGCAGAAATACTCATTTCCATCACTGGTCTCGAGTTCAGCTATTCGCAGGTATGATGCTCTTGGAAAATAGCCACCAACTGCCGATAACCACCGGTTGATGCAATGACAGGCAGCGCCGTCCATGAAATCAGTGCTGCAAGCAGCATGGCTGTTGACGGTGTCACTCGGCGATGTCATCATTATCGTCATCGCCGACTTTCAGTTTTTTGAGAACATGGTTGTCATTTTATTGCTTATATTTTGTTTTTTCGAAATTTTTATCATTTTCTTATCCATCTGCAATGTATAAAGCATTGCCAGGCGTGGGAGTTGATGTTCTTCGCTGGCCTGATGGTGGTGGTGACAGTGATCTTCATGTTCATGTCTGTCTTCTACTACGAGTACCACTATTACGATCAATCAACCGAGGAAGACTACGACCGTGCCAGCGAGACGAGTGTGTCCGATGGTGATGATGCCAAGAAGAGTGCCAATCCGTTGTGATTCGCAGAAACTTGCATTCGTCCGGTCGTTCCACCAGTAAAATACGTCCGCCCGGTGCTCTCACTGTGTCCCTTGTTACCAAACAGCTGCGTTTTCGATTGTGCACTGTTTTCACGCACAGCATGTTCGTTGAAACCTGTCACTTTTTCCACAGAATACGGAGCTCGTGAACGGAAAAAGAATGGGATCGGAGTTTCAGGAAAACATGTTTAGCCACAGGTGGGATGATTGATTTCAACCAGTATCGATTCACATTCGTTCTTCTTACTTGTGATTCAAAGTTGCGCATATGCTCTATGCTCTACGAAAAAGTGACAGAAAAAAACATGGGTACTCAACTGTAAAGAATTTCTGTGATCGTCTCTTTTGATTCTCCAAGACTTTCATCAATTGTTTTCGACACGTTACTGAAAAGCAAGTTGTGAATTCCAGTTCACATACCAGTGGATACGCATCGGGTTTCTGAAGCGTATCCGGCCCGCTGTCGAAATGCATGCAGCTTTTCTCAAAGTGTAGTAACAATTTCTAACGAAGTTTGCGATTTGATATTATCGTTACAGGAAGACCGCGTGCACAAAAGTTTCACGCGTTGGGGAAAAGCCGGACACCAAACCAGACGCATGACGTCATCCGACGTCTTTCGTCAGCTACCGTAACCCAATTTTGAATTCCCGCGGATTCTTGAAACGTTTTTCCTATCCCTGTGTGCAAAGGCATAGAGAACCGGGACCAAAATGAAAGATAATACTAGCAGAATGCATGTGTTGTTGTGGTTTACGTTTGCGACGGAACTACAAGGATTTGAAACCAAACGTAAATTTTGCATGCATACCATGCCGCATTAGACTCAACTTCTCAAAGTCACGTATGACTGGAATGAAAGTAATGAAACATGCATGACTTAGCATTCAGTAAACAAGACAAGGAGTTGTCTTTTCTGACGCTGGGATTGTTTACCCTTTAGAGCCACATTCGATAATTAACCGAATCACCTGTATGTTATCAAATTGATTTATTCAACGATTTATTTATTTTTCGAATACAAATGTGCAGGGTTGGTGAACAAAAATGCACACAAAGCAGCAGCTGCTTCTCCAGTGTCAAAAATGGAGCTGGTTAAAAAGCAAATTACACAGCCACTCAGATGTTTGCGTTTGCATCAGTGCACGCAGTTTGTTTTCAGCCGTATTTTGGTTGGAGGTGTATATAAAACAAACTGTGTTCAACGCCAAGCAGAAAGCAAACGCGAAGAGCTGCACTGAGCTGGCAATGAACGCATGCTATGGAACAATGCAGCCTGGTAGCATGGTGCACGCACACAGCACACGAGCCACGTTCTTGTTGCTTGATGCACAGCCATGCTGGTGCACATGAATCTGATCTGTTGTTTCATGTAGGCATCCATGGTCATACTGCTGTCTGCGGGATGCAGCGTCAAAACACAACTGTAGGCACATGAGTACGCAATACGGCACGTTTGATTTTGTTGAATTAAAAAAAAACAGAACACACGCACTTGACCTAACACTTTTTTGCTACTTACAAATGTTTAGTTTTGCGACGTAAAACAATTGAGACGCCGGATTTCGCAGATATCAACGAAGCACAGCGCGGGATGCGTAAATGTGCCTGGTGCGAAGCAGGTGCCTGGTGCGTCCGAGCGTGATGTGACCGTTTGTAGCGCACTGGTGACAGCCGCACGCGCATCAGCGGCATCGTGTGTCAGCGTACTGTGAGAGACATGCGGTGCTGCGATGCTAGTAGCCAGCCAGCAGCACAAGCACATGTGCACATGACGCTCGGGGGCGCGCGCTCGTCCGTATTGATTTGTTTGCACCACCAAGCACACACACAGCGCACGTGTGCTTGCGCGTACAACGGCTGCCCCGGTTGGTTCCGTCCGTGTTGCTGCCTGCTACAGTCTCTGTCGCTGCTGGCGCTTCCACACACACCCGCCATACTTACCAACATGCTCTAACCATAGGTGTATCGGAATTTTGGCGTTTTTCTATTTTTTGTTTGTTGTGTTCATTGAAAAACTTTGGTAGACTGGTCAAGGGGATGAGTTGTTTATTATGCATGTTTATGTCGCAGCTTCTGCACATAGCTTTACAGCTTGCAAACACTGTCAAAAACGACTTATCATCGTGGCGTGCAACAACACGCTTTGCTCCTCTTTCTCAGCGCGTTATATAGAGGTTCAAGATCAACAATTATCATACGAGAATCATTGTGTTCAAGTAGATGTATATCAACGGTGCTCGATTGCTCCTTCACTGATCCATCGTCAGCATGTCAGCAATTTTTGGACATGCAGATGCAGAGTCACCATTGTGCATGTGTGTACATTGTTGTACAGAACTCGCAACCCGCCAACATCAGTCCAATTGGGTTACAAACCCCGGATGTCTGGTTTCATGATCACTTTTTATCATCCGTGATGTTGTCTCGAAAGTATCCCTAGTCAGAGTTCTCATCACGTAATCCTCTTTGCCTTCCATTCAACATGAAAACGCAGAGATGCCAAGCACATTCCCGTTGTGAGAAACAAGCCGTAAGCACCAACCATATGGTACATGCATGAACGTTGGGCACGAACCCAAATGAAATAACAGCATATTTATTGCATGTATACATGTATGTTGTGAACGTGTGGTAACGCACATTGAACGCATTCGCACAGCTACTGACATGTCGCGTGTCGCGCCGCTGCGTTTCTAATACAAAAAGTTGCATTGCGTTACAGAAACAAGCGCCATTGCTAGTGAGCCGGTCGAAGACGGCCAGCGCGCTGTTGTTGACAGAGACGCCTGTCATGAATACGCAATTATTTGCTAGAAAAACAATGTGATCATTCATATGCAGATGAAGTGACACACTCCGATTAATGTACTTCGTTTGTTTACGTGCATTCTGCAGAAGACGCCGACTGCAGAATGGAACAGTTCCTGTGGTCGTGGTCACGGGAGTATGATTGACTGTTTATTGCTGTACACTGTGCACCGTGCAACTTGAGTGGCACAGTTGTGCGAACATGACGACAGCAACCGAGAGCACCCTGGCATCAGAGGCATCCACGCCAACCGGCGGGCATCCGCTGTCGCCGTTCGCGATCAACTGCCGTCTCAGCAAGACGTTCTTCGGCATGCCACGCAAATGCACGCTCTGCCAGAAAACCATCATGCTGACCGCTGGCTACGCGTGCCAGTTCTGCAGGTTCGTGCGTTCGCGGTGCATGTTGTGTTCGTTGGTTTGTGCTGCTCAGAGTTCACGGCATGCAGCAATTGCAGCTTCCGCTGTCATCGGCGTTGCGCTGAGGACGAGATGACCATGGAGCAGTGCACAGCGGCGCCAGTCTCCACGCCGCTCGTCACAGGCGCCTGCTCGCCAACGTCAACGGGCGGCAGTGCCAGCGGCAGCGCCATGCTGCGTCGGCTCTGTTCGCTCAGTCGCCTGCCCGTGAACGGCGCCAGCAACGACTCACTCGCACGTGCCAACTGCAGGGCCGTCGAGCGCCCCGAGGACACCGACTGCAGCCAGGTCGAGATCTTCCCGGAGCAGTGGTGGACGACGGCGGCGGCGTCCGTGTTGCTCACCAGCTCAACGAGTGCCTGCTCGCCCGACCAGTCCGTTTACTCGGCGCCGGAAAACTTCTCGAGCGAGAACTTCTTCAGCAGCTCGTGCGACTCAATACAGACGTTGACGAGTGGCGAAGAGCCTCTGCAGACGCCGCCACCACGGCCGGTCGCCATCGGTGCTTTCGAGCGTGGCAACAATGAGGACACTGATGCTGACGCAGGCGAGCCTGTGCAGCCAGTGGACGGTGTGGTGAGCAGACTGATGCGCTTGTGGCCGTGGGCGGCCAGGGTGGAGGCAGCGGCAGCGCCGGCGTGCAGCGTCGTCACCCCGGTGGACAGCTTCAACCAGAAAGTGCTCGAGTACATGCTGCAGAAGCCGTCGACGGCAAGCAGCGTCGCGACGAGCGCCAGTCTCGCCGACAGCGCCATTTCGTCGTGCAACGAGGCAGCGCTCAGCGTCGCTTCTGCCTGGCGCAGCAGACGGCTCGCTTGGGTGCGCGTGTGGATGGTCAGTGGATGCACGCGTGTTCTCACGTGTCATCGGTGCTCTTTGTGTTCAGGTGCAGTACGTCGCGGGCGACCGGGGCGCCCAAAGTCAGGACAACTCGACCACTTCGAACATGGGCCGTTGCACGCCGGTGGACGGCAGTCACTCGGACATCTCCGACGACGCCCACGAGAGCGCGTCCATGTTCTGGCCGCAGATGTCGCATGCGCGCGCCGTCTTCTCGAGCTCGTGGCCGTTCATCGGGTTGCACATGAACTTTGGTGCGTTCGCGGCCAATTCGATCTGATGCGCAAGCGCACTTCCTGCTTGTAAAACTCTGCATTCAATCGCAGATGAATTGGAACGCTCGAACAGTGCCGGTGATTTGTTGTTGTTGGGCGAACAAGATGAGGGCGAAGAGTTGAGCCCAATTGTGTTTGGCGAAGAAGCCAGTGGCCGCGACCAAAACGTTCAACTAAAGTTGGTGCAACGTGTTGTTTTTGAATACAAGTCAAGAAAGAATGCTACGAATAAAACTTGGTGTTTATAAACAATGCACTGTATGTGTACGCTTTTGTTTCAGACAAACTGACGGCACATCGTTTAGAGACCTCGGTGAATGGTCGATTCCATTTGCAGACCTTCACTTTGGAGATTGCATTTTCAAAGGGCGTTCGGTCGAGACGTACACCGGCAGGTGGCACGGGGAGGTCAGCTTGCATGATTGTAATAGAGTTTGACGTCTCAAAAAACAACAATGCGTCATTGAAAATGTGCAACTTGGGCATTATTGATTTCCTCTGAAGGTTATGATTCACACGTACGATCAGTCGCATCTTGAGCGTTTCCTACGTGACGTGCACACGCTCACCAAAATCCGTCACGAAAATATTGCTCTATTCATGGGTGCTTGCATGGAGCCGCCGAATCTGGCCGTGGTCACAAGGTTCGTTTGCCCCGAAACAAAAAATGGCACTACTTCCGCTTTGTGAAACGGCGCCAAACTTTCCGGCAACCCACAAGTTTTGTTCAGCATTCGTCGTAAGGAACGCTTGTATGACGCGATACACGAGCGTCGACGTCGACTGCACTACAACCAAAAGCTGCAAATGGCAAGGCAAATTGCACAGGTCAGCTGTGAGCAAAACACCCAGGCACAGACTGTCATCACTCACTCGCAAAATATGCTGTTTGCGTCGGCGTTGTGAACGCACACCTGGCGTAAACAGTGGCCTTGCTGGCGTTTACAAACAGTGGAAACGCCCGAGGCCAATGAGCTTCCGACAAAACAAGCAATTTGCAAACAGGGCATCGGTTACTTGCACGCGAAAGGCATCGTGCTGCGCTGCCTGACCAGTCGCAGTATTTTCCTCGACGGCAAAGTGAAGATCTGCACGGTCGACTACGGCGGGCCATACGCAGGCTGTGAGCCGCTGGCACGCTGTCGACAGGGCTGTCTGATGTGCAGACACCAGCTCACTGGCCTCAGTCCCGAGCTGATGCGAACACTGCGCATTGACGCACCGAACGTGCGCATTGACTCGCGCAATCAGACCAAACAGTCGGACGTGTACTCGTTCGGGTTCGATCGCATTTTACACCGTTTCAACTGAGACAACGAATGTTCACTTGGTGCTCACCGAATGTCGAAAGCACTTTTTGAAAAACAGCATCAGTGTTTTTCTAAACTTCAAAATGCAGTCTGTAGTTTTTGTGACTAACACCAGTCGCTTGCTGACACCGCACACCAGTGCAACATGTGTTGTGCGGTGCGGATGCTGCGGCCTGCAGGACACCACCAAGCGCAGTACGGCACCGTGCACCGTCTCGCAAGCATCCGCACCGTGTTGCAACAACCGAACCGTGTGCAGACTGATATTGTGGTGTTGACATTGTTACCGAATGTGGCATTCAGCTATAAAACATCCAACTGTGCTTCAATCCTCACAGGACCATTCTATTTGAAATCTTCTCTGGGCGTTATCCGTTTGCGGAGCATCCGGCAGCAGCAATCATTTGGCTGATTGGCAGTGGCCACCACGAGTCCGTGGCTTCGTTGCAATGTCACGCGGTCATGAAGTCACTCATTGAACACTGCTGGGCGCCCGATTCGCTCTATCGACCGTCCATTGCCGAAATACTCGCACAACTCAGCCACAATCAGCACATTGTCAGTGTTGCCGTTGGTGCTCTTGTTTCCGTTTCAATATTTCCCGTCAGCGACAAGCAAATTGGTTTCAATAGGTTGCTTAAAGCATTTGGCGTTATGCAATGTACGTAGTTGGTTTGAACGTGAACGGTGACAATTCGCAAAATGTTAACCGAATGCACTTTGTGCAGTTGTCATGTGATGCAGACGCTAATGCGATTGCGCCTAATGACAGGTGTCTGCGTGTCGCATGCAGTCCGGCACGTCGCGCGCACAGAGCAGCTCCGAGCCAGAGCAACTGCACCGACTCGGGCAAACGTGCAGCGGCCAACCGAGTGCTGCGAGCGCAAAGCGCACCGCCGTGCACGCGCTCTTGCAGCTGTTCTCGTAGCAACGCGCTTGCTGAATTGTGCCAAGCATCGTTCAACGTTGGCTTCGCAGTTGACAGAGAAGTCAACTCTGATAATATTTATCACGCACGTCGATTTCAAATATTCACCACGCTTCCATTTTGTTGTCTTTTTGCTTGCTATGTAGTTTTTTGGCATTATATGCATGATTGATTATAAATCGGCCGTTGAGTTTCGCAAGAGGCGTTTCATCGTTTGATGCACCGATTCACGCCAAAGTTGCACCGACGTCGATCGGTTGTTATTGTCAGATTTTATTATTTTTTGCAGAATTCTTCTGTTACATGTTAGTAGTTTTTGTTGGCCATGCCCAATAAATCATATAGCACTCATCTTCTCACAGTTGACATTCCGGTGTTCCCATTTTCGTTTACATTCCTCGTTGTGCGAATCTTTTGTGATATGAAAAAAATGGTGATTTGATTGTGAAAATGTGTTTGTTTGTCTCTCTGGGTGTTTCGCGGGTAACCGGGTAGTACACTACGTACATACCAACTATAAAGTTCAGTCATCTTCATTTCATGTCAACAGCTGGGTAACCTTTTTCAGAATGCATTCCGGTAACTAAATAGCTTTCGTGTTGTTGTGCATGTTGTTTTACTTTCAAACATTCTTTCCAAAAAACGACTAGATGCGAGTAGACGATTCTTTGGTAATGATCATTGTTTTAACTTGTTTACTGTTCTGTTCGTGAATTTTTTTGCTGAACGTCGGTGGTCGGTTGGTTACGCACCGATTTTGCAATCGCACTTTTCAGACCTGCTCTCCTTCACTTCTCGATGTTCGTTTTGCTTACATAAACAATGTTGATCTGTTATTTGCGATTGTCGACACACACTGAATGAACAAGTTTTCAACCAGTCAAAATATTGATTCAATATGTGCCGAAATATTATGAGAAATTACGATGAAATACAAAAACTATGTAACATGACCGTGAGGGTGCGACACTGCATACTAATTATTAAAAAAAACAATACCACCTGGATTGAATTGGTGCCATTCAAGTCAAAGTGCATCAGAGATCACAATGACACTCCGTTTGGATAGTGCTAATGAATAAAAATTAACAGATTTTTTGCTAATGTGATAAATAACGATTGTGCAAAACAATGGCTTGCTGTGAAAAGATTGGTACTAAAGCATTTTTTCACTAATATTTTGGCGTTTCAACTCTTAAAATATGATATCACAAAACTCAAACACACTAACTCCGAACACCACAGTACGGTATCGATGACACTTTGTTCTCATCAGCTGAGCAATCCAGTGGAACTAGCATAAATGATACGTAAACGTAAATGGTAGAACATGGAAATTGTAGACCTATTATACAGTCAGGCGAAACCCGCTGAACCAACAAACACAAGACTCACGTGAGACGAGAACATGTCCAAGCATCACAAAAATTGTTACAAAAACTATACAAAGCTACTTGTATGACTGCCAAATTGAACAAAAAACCGCCTAAACAAAAGCAATGCCAGCTGACCGGATCTCTGGACTGGCTACCTAAACCGTTGGTGTTATTTAAAAACGTGACAAACTACAAACCACCTGTTCGCATTCGGGAACTAGGCATATTCCTTCATGAATTTTGTGTGAAACTCCTTTAACCGCTGCAGCATGTCGTTCATCAGTGGTGGCTGTGGCAGAATGGTTGTGCTGAAATAAAATTGGGCCACAAATAAGGCAAAACAACAAATATTAGCGAATAAAGATTATTTCGTTGACAAAACAACTGCTAACGAAAGAAAATAGCATACCGGAAATGCCAAGTGCCCTCCTTCTGGCAGAAACCACTGCCCGGGACTACACAGACTCCCTTCTCTTCTAGCAACGACATTGCGTAAAAAAAATCCGGCTCTTGACCGAGCTCCTGCAAACAAAGTTGAATTGAAGGAAGGAAAAACAAGATTTCTAATGCAGCGACTGCCAGATTGCACTGACCTTAGCCTTTGCAATGGCTTTCGGTGGCAAATCAATGCGCGGGAACGCGTACATGGCGCCCTGCACCGGGTTGCAGCTGATGCCTTCGATCGAGTCCAACACTGCCTCCAGTGATTTAGCGCGGTCCGCCAACGACTTCAACACCGCTGCTTTCTCCTGCATAGTTTTTTCTAAACGTAACAAAACATACCCTTTCATGAAAAAAATGCGAAACAGAATGCGTTCTCAGTCTGTTGCGACCTTGGCCCAGAGTTCGTAGGACGGCTCGCCCTGCTTCGGCGGACACACGACGCAGTCCATCACAATCTGAGTGGGCAGTGTCGCAGTTTGGTTTGGCAAGCTCACACAACTCTCAATCTCTCTCGCACACTGTTCACCTGTCCCATGACGGTGGAGCACAACTTTGCAGATATTGACTTCTTGAACAAGGCCACAACGTCCGGGTGCACATTGACCAGCTCCACATAGCCGCCACGCTGGCCACATCTGCAATTTAGCAGTTTGTTGCATGTGACGTGCTGACAAACAGCGGCGAAACGAGCACGGCAGACAGACGCACTCGCCCATGTAGCCCTTCGAGACGGACATGAACGAGGCCAACTCGTGCGCGCTGTACGGCGGGCCCATCTCAGTGAGCACTTTCTTGAAACTGTGGAACGCACAGCCCTCCGCGTACACATTGTCCTGGTACACCTGCACACATCGAATCGCTCATGCACAACACAACGAACACAACGCACGGTTCACTGTTTCAGTCGATCTCTGCTCGCACCTCATCAGCAAACAGAAACAGCCGGTGCTCATGGGCGAATCTGATGATGCTCTCAATGTTGTCCCGGCTGAGCACTTGCCCGGTCGGGTTGCCCGGGTTGATCACGCACAGTACCTGCAACACGCAAACAACGCCACGTAGAGATTCACTTGGAAACAGCGAAACACGCGCACCCTCGGATTGCAGCGCTGTTTCGCCTCGTCATAGGCACGTTGCAGTTCATCGATGCTCAATGACCACTTGTTCGCTTCGTCCAGGTAGTAGCCGATCTACAATGAAATGTCACCATTATGTTGAATGTGACATGAACACAATCAATCTCAGACGCCACCTGATGCAGGCCAAACTCGACAACCGTCGCCGAGTAGAGCGGGTACTGCGGGATCGGGATCATGACGCCGTTCGGCTGCTCGCCCGCGTTTTGGATGAACATTTTCAGGAGATTCTGCAACGGAGCACGCGATTGGCAACGAAAAACAAAACAATCAATGTGCACGGCCACTAAAACGAAGCAAGCGTACTCTGATTGACTCGGAGGCGCCCCCAGAGAGCACGATGTTGTCGGGGTCAGACGGCACGCCGGCATCCCTCCGTTGGATGTACTCGGCTGCGTGATGACGTACCAGATCGATGCCGTAGCTCATGCTGTACGCACCTGCAAACACACACACGTGCAACATCGCTTGCAAGCACAACATCGTCCTTGCCAACAACCAACCAATACTGCCGCCGCCACAAGCGGCCAACAGTTGCTTCGCACGTTCTTTCACATCTGCCGGGTAGTCAGCTTTTTCGATCAACGACGGCTCGGCACAACACGCCATCACCTGCAATGACGTTGCGTCGCCACCAAATGACATGGATTGGTAAACTGTGGGCAAACCTGTCTGATGAACGTGATTGGCACTTGTCCCATAGCGTGCGCATCACCAATGTTCGCACGCACTACGTTCGTGAACGGTTTCTTCGCACCCTGTGAAAATAAAAGTACGTACACTTTCATGAAAACGAGCAGTTAAAGTACGGAAATGTCACCAGGTTCACCTTGGCGCTGAACTTCTTCTGGCTTCATGTTTGTATTGGCATTTATTGTGAACATTCAAGACAAGAGAACCAGAAAAGGGCCTGCAGCCACAACAGCACAAGTAATTGGTAAGGGCAAGGGCGTTCGTTCAATTGCGGCTCTCTAATTCCGGCCTGAAGAGTTGCGCCCCGTCCGTTCGATTCCGGTCCGGATAAAAACTCTTCGCGGTTTTTCGCGATCTGTGATGCATCCAAAAATAACCACAAAATCACGGCAAAACAATGTTTTTCAAAAACCTCACGATTTCAGACGTACCTTTATACAAAAGGTTTGGCTTGGGAGCCTACAACAGCTGTGCTTAGTTTCAAGATTAGATTGGCTCATTTTTTCTGTGATTGCGATAATTCCAGCAGTTTATTATTTGTGCCAGGAAAAATTTGCCGGGCCAAAATCGAATGGGCCGCAACTGTTCGGACCGCAATTGCCGATCAGCCGACGGAAACTTACAAGCAATTAGTGCTTGCAACATCCGTTTTGCTCCGTGTAATAGGCGAACTGAACGGTGTTGTGGTGGCACACACATTCAGTCGCAAACAACAAACAACAGTGAAACTTGCCACCGGAGCGTCAACCAGCAAATGCGCAGCACCTGTTTCAGTTCCTTCTCGAGCTGCACAGCGCGTATCACGATCGGTCCCCTGACGGCATACTCCATTTTCTCAATTTTCCTGTTCACATTGGCGACCGTGAGCGTGTGTCGTGCGTCCGCAGCCATGGTGCTGTGTCTGTGTTCACCGTTGTACAGTGGTGTCCACTGCCGCTTCTGTAACAAAGCACAAGCAGCACGTTGTCTGCCGACTAACGACGTCGCCGTTTGGATCGATCGTCGCATAACAAAACGCGCAGAAATGCGGCAACGCTGCTGGGTGACTGGACCCTGCTGCAATACGTCGAGTTAGTGACACACGAGCATGCACAGAAATACAAAATACACAGTCGAACTGCAAATCGTGTGCAACTCGCTGACTGCCGGCGTTTGAATGCAGCCCACTGATTAGTCCTCCAAGCTCGTTGCAGCCAATCAGCGACGTCGAGTGACAGCTAATTACACAAGTTTCACAGTCCAACTCAGTACCCAACAACCGGAAAAAACATTTTTGGTTTTGTAAGCAGTAAAGCCATGCATCTACCAGGAGAACACACCGAATGGCGCAGCCAGTTTGGAATTTGATTGCTCATGAGAAAAGTTGTTACAGGTGGTTTTACATTAGACAGAAAACAACACTAACCAAACGACTAGTTCGATTGTCATGCAGGGTGAGACTGCTCTGCGGACACGAGTTTCAAAGCAACACAACATGACATATGACGTTTCCAAAAAGGATTCACAATCCTCTTCGAATTGGAGTAAATGATCAACAGCAAAAAAACTGAACAAAAAACCTAGAACAGAACACAACCGACTGCGCAAAATACACCACGCCGCACAGCGTAGCAACCGATACAGAACGTGTACACGCTTCGACAGGCCAACACCGAACGATTCATGCATTTTATTCTATTCTTCATGATCACAGCCATCACGGAACCGTTCAAAGGTGTCAATGGTGCGTGTGTCAGTGCGTGGCTTGACCAGCTGCAAGGCAGCGTCAAAGTGTTGCGCGTGCAGCACACTCGTGTTGATGTCATGCCGCATGGCACACAACGCAGCCTCACGGCACACGGCCACCAGCTCCGCACCGGAGTAGCCGTCAGTTCGTTGCACCTGCAAAATTCTGTGAATCCTGGCGCGCTTTTTCGCGATTTGAGACGACGCAAATCCGAACCAACTTCAATCAATTTTATTGTGCTACTCGCGTTTCGTGGATGTGAACAAATAAAAACGAAAACAGACACCAACCAGCTGCTGCAAGTGAACATCGTCAGCGATATGCGTGGCATTCATTTGCAGTATTGCATGTCGACTGTGAGCGTCAGGCAACGGCACGTAGATGCAACGGTCAAGACGACCGGGCCGTAGAATGGCTGCGTCCAGCACATCCGGACGGTTGGTCGCTGCGAGCACGCACACACCCGCACGCGCCTCAAGACCGTCCAGTTCCGTCAGCAGCTGGTGGGTTTAAAAAAAACACCGTTGCATGAAATTTGATCTGTTTCGCAAAACAGAGCACAAAGGCAGCGCACGCGAAGCACGTTTATAAGAGTGCAAGACGGTTGTTGCCGTTTGCCGGCAGGCACCTGTGTGAGCACGCGACTGGCAGCACTGTTGTTGTTGTGCGCGCGTGCGTGTGCGATCGCATCGATCTCATCGAAGAACACAATCGAGGGCGCTGCGTGGCGCGCACGCGCGAACAACTGACGAATCGCACGCTCTGACTCGCCGACCCACTTGCTGAACAACTCCGGCCCCTTGACCGCCAGAAAGTTCAGTGCGCTCTCGGTGGCGGTCGCGCGCGCCAGCAGCGTCTTCGAGCAGCCGGGAGGCCCGTACAACAGCACACCGCTCGGCGGCGCAATGTGCAGCCGCTGAAACACCGGTGAGTCGAGTCGTCGTTACACTTTGCTTACTGCTCGCACCGTCGTTTGCTTGGTTGACTCTCAACGGCAAAAAGCAATTGCCCAGAAAAAGCGTTCCACAGCGAACACGAGCTGACCTCGAACGCAGACGCGTGCTTCAGCGGCCACTCGACGGCCTGCCTGAGCATCAGCTTCACAGTGTCGTACCCGGCAATGTGCTGCCAACGGACGTGCGGCACTTCCAGGGTGATCTCACGCATCGCAGACGGACGCACACGCGCCACTGCTGCCGAGAGCGACGATGCCGTCAGTGTGCCGTCGGGGCTGCTGCTCAGTGTCGTCGCCACTCTGTGCCACAAACACAACGCACGCAATAATCAGCTACCAGATCGGTGCTCAGTTCCCCACGGATGGCTCGGCCCGAGTTTTACGACTGCCGAGACCGAGCCGCCTAACTCAGGTTGATCCATGTCTGGAGAACTTACCACCACAAAGACGTAATTTGCAAACACTAATTGTTGTAAGCAGCACTTGAATGTCACAGTTTCGCCTGTGCCCTGTATACATTGACTCTATTCCAAAGAAACGATCACAATGGGTGATATTAATTTTTGACAGCGACAGAAAACACACCTGCAAACTGAGACGAGATCCGCAGGAGTGTAGCCGTGTGCGCGTGCCGCAATGTCATCGATAATGTGTTCGTTGACCTCAGCAGAGCACTTGCGACGTGCGATTTCAATGCGCAGTATTTCGCTGCGTTCAATTGCGTTTGGTGTTGTAACGTCCAGTTCAACGTCAAAACGACGCCGCAAAGCCAACGGAAGCAGCTCGGGGCAGACGCATGCAGCCACCACCTGACGAACAACAATTGTTCAGACTCACTTTTGGCGTTTCGTTGGATTCCACGAGTCATGAGAGTAGAGCAAGAGTGCACTAAAAGCAGGCCAGCTAAGCCATTTTACCGCCATTCGTTGTACCTGTCGAAATGTGCCTGTGTTGCCGCCACCGGCATCATCGATGATTTTGACCAAAGCTTGTAAACTTGGTGAATTGGACAACGAAGGTTGCTGGTCAGAATCGCTTGGCGCGGCAAGTCTGATAATGCAAGTGGGTTCAAAAAAACACAGACACTGAAATAGACACAGAAACATGAATGGATTGACATGCCACGAACTGGTCAATATCGTCGACCAATATCAGTTGAATTGGCGTTTGCTGTTGCCAATTGTGACTGGTGCCATTTGGATGGAAGCGAGTGACGCCGAGTGAGGCAGTGCCAGTGAGTTTGCGTTCGAGTGCGTCCAGCAGCATGCTCTTGCCAGAGCCACTCGTGCCACACAGCAGCACTGCACGCACGCCCCCACTCGCAAACGCACCAGCAACAGTCGCCTCGGAGTGCCTGAGAATCGCTTCGACCACGAACGTGTTCAATTGCTTTTTCAACGCCGTCTGCCCTCCGATGTCGCAAAAACTCGCCAATCTACGATCGGTACCTGCGAAATTGCGATTCTTTATAGTTGATAACCAGTGCATAAGTGAACAAACAAACAAGCGCACGTGAGACGGCGTTCTCCAGCAGCACCTCGGTTCGATCCGTCACCAGGCACACTGGATTATTGATGGCGATTGAAGACGCCGGCTGGCAACCGGTGCTCAGTGGTTCAGGTGCACAGCTGGCTGCGCTGACCGAGCCTGACATTCAAAATCGGTGAAGTTGAGATGAAACACTGCAGCTCAAATATCAACAGTTAAAACAAAAACTATTTCAACAACACACACAATTCCTACAAACGTACCAATCACGTGTTCAGCATCTGCACCAAGCTGGTCAGCGATTCTTAACTGTCCCAGTTGCGCGTGCAGTGTTTCGCCAGCGGTTCGTTTCTTGAGATCATTTTGTGCGCTCTCCACTTCTGTAACTTCCACGTTGTACAAAATATCACGGCCAAAATACGGCACTGCAATGGCGTTTACACAGTCAGTTGACAAGGCACACCCGGAGAGATAGCAACTGAGAAACTGCAGAGTCGGCGGGCGGCGCATGAGCGCTGCGACTGGCTTGCGAGCGCGCACGAGCACCGTGCTGCAGTAGCCGGCCGTGTGTGCCGGTTGCAGAGTTGCCATTGGCAGTGTACTCCCAAACGATGAGCGCACAGCCAGCAACGCGGACGCACACCGAATCTCGCCCGCTGCAACGTCAGCGTCAGCATAGACGCAACAGTGGTGTCGTGCGTCATTGAACGTCAGCACAGCATGGTCACCAAACGCGCATCCCAGCAAACGTGCTGTGTTTGTGTTCAAGAACACCGCATTATCCCTGCACCAGCCAGTCAGCGTTCGATAGGCCGCTGAAGACGTGCGTGCGTGGTTGTGCGCGTCAATCGTGGTTGCATGAGCAACCATGAATGCTGCTTCCGAGTGAATGAATGCATACGCAAAGCTTGACGCACACTCAATGCTGCTGGAGTCTTGTTTGCAGCTGTGCTCGTGTTTTGTGCGATCTTTGCGAAGCACATGACCACGACACGCTGCACAGTGATGCCACTGCTGATCGTCGGCGCGTTGTTCTCTTGCGCTCTTTCTTGTTGATGATGCCAAACTCGACGCTGGCGACGACGACGTTGGCATGGTCAGCACGCTTGTTCGCATTTTGTGGCTGTGGAGCGGCTAAGGTTTTTATGTATTAGACAAACTTAAAACAGAAAAATAACGATGAAAATGCTTGAAAATGCAGTGTTTACTGTTTGACCAACTTTTTAAAAACTGTAAAACTTTCCCAAATAATTCTCTGCTTTAATAATGCGAAGTTCAAAATTTGTATTTGCTCTCTAATCACCTCGTGCAGTGCCGAAAACGCGGGAAGCGTTGTTAAACAAACATAAAAATTAAAAAATTGAATAAAAAATGCCGATTTAAAAAAAAATTAAAATAGTCACTAATATGCTCTGAAAACCTGATGTTTTAGCCAAATTTTTCGAAAGTTCAACAAAAATTTTCTTTCATATTACCTTGTACATAGTTGTTCTAGGGGGGGCCTGGGGGGCCTAGAGCCAAAAAATTTTCGAATCTATCTCTATCAAACAGTTTTTTCCGGCTCAGCTATTATCTATCTAAAAAAATTTCTCAGCCAGCTATCTATCTGAAACTTTTTGTCTTCGAAGACATAAAATGAGTCAATTTTTGACCAAAATTGACCATTTTTGCTCGTAATTCTTGAAAATTTCGCTAATTTTAGGTAAAATACGCGTTTATACTTAATTTTTAGTGTATTTTTAGCATTATTTTGCTGTTTTTATAGCTTTTTAGCGTTTTAGCTGTCTATCTATCAAATTTCAAAATTTTGACCGCCCCCCCCCCCAAAGTCACATGGCCCCCGCCCCCCCCCCCCCCCCAAAATTTTCCAGCTATCTATCTATCTAGAAAATTTGCTCCAGCTATCTATATCGCCCCCCCCCCAACCCCTCGACTCTGGAACAACTATGACCTTGTAAAACCGTCAGCAGTCGATTTTGGACCATTTTACCGATTGATTTAAGGCTTGAGCAACTTGTGGAATGTTTTTGAGCGTCGCAAAGCTTGGCTTACCATTTCCTATGCAACCAAGGTGACAATTCGCCTCCCAATCTGAATTGCGAACGTCCAAGCTGCACTGTTTGCAAACGTTACTTTGTCTGGTCATAGTTGTTCCAGAGCCGAGGGGTTGGGGGGGGGCCGATATAGATAGCTGGAGCAAATTTTCCAGATAGATAGATAGCTGGAAAATTTTGGGGGGGCCGCGGGGGGGCCATGTGACTTTGGGGGGGGCCGGTCAAAATTTTGAAATTTGATAGATAGATAGCCAAAACGCTAAAAAGCTATAAAAACAGCAAAATAATGCTAAAAATACACTAAAAATCAAGTATAAACTCGTATTTTACCTAAAATTAGCGAAATTTTCAAGAATTACGAGCAAAAATGGTCAATTTTGGTCAAAAGTTGACTCATTTTATGTCTTCGAAGACAAAAATTTTCAGATAGATAGCTGACTGAGAAATTTTTTTAGATAGATAATAGCTGAGCCGAAAAAACCTGTCTGATAGAGATAGATTCGATATTTTTTTGGGGGGGGCCGGCCCCCCCAGCAGTACCGTGGGCCCAAAAAAATTTCGAGGGGGGGGGGGGGTATGGTACCGTGGGGGTGCCGACCAAAAGTGAGGGGGGGGGGTCCAACCTTGGTAATGGGACCCCCCAGGGGGGGTCCCATGGGGGGGGTGCATTTTTTCAAAATTTTCTGTGGGGGGGTCCATATCCACCCCCCCCCCCCCCCCCCCCATGATAATTTTTCGCTTTGCCTACATTACTAAACCAAAGCCAAGTTTACAGTCTGTTTTGTTGTTTAGTTCGGTTTCAATGAAGTCGTTGTAGGTTCCTAATCCTAAGCCCAATCCTAATCCTAATGAAGTCGTTGTAGGTTCCTAATCCTAAACCTAATCCTAATCCTAAGTGAAGCCTTTTTAACAAAGTGAAAGTGCCTTGATTGACAGCTTTGTTGAAGGGGTGAAACATTGGGATCAGGGATCAGCTCCAGCTCCGGTTTAGCTTTGTAGTTTTACGTAATTTTTCGCTTAAATTTTGAAGGAAAAACGCTAAATTTTGCTGCAAAATCGTTGAAATTACAATGAAGATGGTCAAGTTATCATATATTCAGCGTATATTATGGACTTTATAAACAAAAAATCATGATTTACTAAAAAAATTGTTGGGTGTGCCGAATATTTTGGGGGGGGGGGTGTCCGCCAGACAAAATTTCATGGGGGGGTGGGGGTGTCGGCCAAATTTTCGAGGGGGGGGGTACGATGGGGGGGGGGTGCCCGGTTTTAGGGGGGGGGTGGCACGGTGCCCCCCTCACCCCCCCCCCCACCCGACGGTCTCGGGTGCTCTGGGGGGTGTACCCCCCCCCCCCCCCCCGCCCCCTCCCCCCCCCCCCCCCACCCCCTGCACACTAGGGTTGTTAAACAAAAATAAAATTTAAAAAAAAAGTGATTAAAAAAAACAAAAATGCCGATTTAAAAAAAAAAAAATTCGAAAAATTTTTCTCTAATATGCTCTGAAAACCTCAATTTTGGCACAATTTTTCGAAAGTTCAACAAAAATTTTCTTTGATTATACCTCGTAAAACCTTTAGCAGTCGATTTTGGGCCGTTTTACCGACTGATTTTAGGTTTCGACAACATCTGCGATGAAGTTTTTGAGCGTCCCAAAGCTTAGCCTACCATTTCCGATGCAGATAAGGTGACGATTAGCCTCGCAG
The DNA here is from genome assembly GCA_030248135.1 of Theristus sp. LFF4_11. Lineage (NCBI taxonomy): Eukaryota > Metazoa > Nematoda > Chromadorea > Monhysterida > Xyalidae > Theristus > Theristus sp. LFF4_11. Next base: position 13,206 of record JASANC010000641.1, on the reverse strand, counting down.
AGCGTCCGATTGTGCTCGCTGCACCGTTTGCAAGCGCTACGTTGTCTGGTTGCTGCTTCGTGTCGTGTCGTCGCGACACCATCAGAAGAATTGATCGAATTTCAAGGCGGTATGTTTGTCTTCACTTTAGCATTAGCTTAGCTGGGGACAATTAGTGACGTTTTGGAGGTCAAAACACAAGAAGAGGCATGGTGACGGTTTGGAAAAGGGGTAATTGAGGTCACCAAAACAAAATCTGCAAAGTTCCGCCATACGGGTGTCATTCGGGAGGCGCTTGCATATCATATGTGGTTCTTCGGACTCCCTGATTGATTTAGCACAACTTTGATTTTTGAAATTTTTTTTTAAAAAAAATTAAAAAAAAACAAAAATGACGATTTTTGTTTTTTTTAACAACCCTACCCCCACCCCCCCTCGCCCACGGTACTGCCCCCCAGGCCCCCCCCCCCTAGAACAACTATGTGTCTGGTTGCTGCTTCTTCACAATTGGAGCGTCAAACTCCATACGAAACTCTGGACAAAAAATCATAATGTAATTTTCTTTCGAAAGTGTCTTACTTAAACGCATTTTTCAGATGAAAGTACAATTTTGATGGCCAAAATTCGTTTTTTAATTAATTAAAAAATCCCGATTAAAAAAAACTTTTTTTTAAAGTTACAAAAAAATCGAACCCTAGCTGGCACATCAAATGTAGTTTTTCGAATCGATCCGAACTCCCTGACTGTTTTACCAAATTTTGATTATCAAAATTTAAAAAATCAAAATTGAAAAGAATCTTCGGTTTTTTTAACAACCCTAAAGGGGAGGCTGGACGTGGTCGTCCGTGGGGGTCGCGGGCGGGTGTGCACTCCTCAGCCAAAAACCTGCCCGTGCACGAGATAATACCCGTGTGCCACCCTTTCAGAGCCAAAACACAGGATAGCACCAACACCAAGCCAAGAAGATCACAGTCACAGTTAAGGACGTTAGGGTTTAAAAAAATTTAAACTTGAAAAAAAATTTAATCGGGAATTGAAAAGCGAATTTTTGCTATCAAAATTGCACTTTTATTTGAAAATGCGTTTTAAGACACGTTCCACAGATAAAGTGACTTTATGATTTTTTGCCCAGAGCTTCGTGTGGGCCTTTTTTGTTTGTGGCAATTTTTTTGACAGTTTCTACTTTCAGGTAAAAAATCGACTACCAAAGTCCAGATAATTACAGAAGCTTTTGCAATTGGTTTCATGAGCTCGTTAATGGACCACAGTCGAACTCACTAAAATGTGGAATCAGCTGATTGGTCGACCGAGCGGAGGCTGCTCACACTCCGCACCGTTCTTTTTTCGTGGATTTGGATTTATGAAAACGTGTTTTTATGAATTTCCAGCACCCTTTTTGTGCTAAAAATAAACTCAAAGGTTAGAGACCGCGAAATTTAGAAAAATTTTATTCCACAGCTCAACTCAAAATGTATTTTTTGTTTAATGACGACGACGACGTCGTCGTCATCCGCGAAGACGGAACGCATTTTTTTTAATTGCGGACGCATGTCGATCGGTCAGCTAGGAATGAAACCCCTTCAGCTGGCTACACAGCGCACTCATTTCAGGCTTTTGTTTTTCAGTTCACACGTAAAAATGAAGCGACGACGTCGTCGTCGTCATCGTCAGTAAAAAATGCATTTTGAGCTGTTGAATAAAAAAAAATTGAATTTCGCAGTTCTCCAACCCTTTGAGTTTATTTTTAGCATGAAAACGGTGCTGGAAATTCACACTCATTCAAAAGAAAAACGATTCAATAGAATCCAGATCCACGAAAAAAGAAGGGTGCGGAGTGTGAGCAGCCTCCCCTCGGCCGACCAATCAGCTGATTCCACATTTTATTGAGTTCGACTGTAAACAGCAGTAAAACAATTTGTTTTCACGCTTCAAGTGTGAAGAAAACTGCTTGTCAACTCCTTGTCTGTTGCGTATTTTTCGTCTCGAAGAAGCGCGGCGTTGTTCCATCAACAACAACGTGAACCAGTGCCTCTATTTAAAGTATTCAAGAATATTCAAGAACTTACTATGGAACTAACATAGAAAAATTATTTGGAACGAGAAACACGACCTGGGTTTGGATCCACATGCTGCAAAAGATAGGTCCAAATTGATGCTGGACTGGAGGATAATCTTCATGAAAGTTTTTGCCAATTTAAAGGCCAAAACAGCATATTTAGCTATAAAAGTGCAATATTCGAACTCAGTGTGGTTCTTCGAATTGCACCTGTTTTTTGTCGACTATCAAATTTTCCTCCGGCAGTTCGGCATTTAATTTTTTTTCAAATTAATTTTAAAAAATTTAATTTTTTTAATTAAAAAATTGAGATTTTTACTTTTTTCGAACCCCAGTCACAGCTGTTCTAGGGAGGGTGCTGAGGGGTTAGCAATATGGTTAAATCCCCATACGGGGAATATAGAAACGTGGTGGAATAAAATCGTTACACAGGCCCCGGCCCGCCCCTCCCAAAAAAAATGTTCGAATCTATCTCTAACAGAGAAGATTTTTCAGTATATTTCTTTAATCCTGTCATCTTTTTAGCAAATGCAGCCGAGTGAAAGAAGAAAGAACGAGACCTGTCGTGGGTTTAAAAGCACATGCATGTATCGCAACAAATGACTTTTTGATTACCTGACTGAACCCGATTCCAGTTCATCTCTTAATTTGAAATTTTGCGGGCTCTCTGTATTCTGCCAAAAAGTGACAGGTTTAAAGAAATGTACTGCATTAAAATATCCAGACTGCTATCTTTTGGCTTCTAAGACATAAAATGACTTTGTGCAAAAATTGACTATTTTGTTTGAATTTTCGGTAAATTTCGATAATTTTAAGCAAAACATGCGTTTATGCAGATTTTTTTTAGCATTTTTAAGCAAAATTTAGCTGTTTGTATTAATTTTTTGCGTTTCTGCTATTTATCTACCTAATTTCAAAATTTTAATCATCCACCCCCAAATTTTTGCAGCTATTTATCCATCTGGAAAATTGGCTCCAGCTACATGTCTACATCGCCCCCGACTTTTGGATCAACTCTATGATCAAGGTCAAGTATGAGTATGACAGGATAAAAACACAAGTATGAGTTCTTTATTATTTTTTGCTCGTAAAGGTTAGGTATGTACCAAATCCCCTCCAAAAAAATCCATGTCCATAGCACCCTCCGAAGGTTGTTACTTGTTAAACACCAATCAAAGTTAAAAAACTAAATAAAAATCCGAAATTTTTTCCCTAATATGCTCTAAAATCTAATTTTTGGCAAAATTTGGAAATACATAAAGTTTGCTGGTTGCGGTTTCGCCAGGTAGACGCATGCAGTACCAAAGATGAGGAGGGGGGGGTGTACGCCGCGTACCCCCTACTAGAACGCCGGGATCTGAAGCTGAACCGTGCGGGATGCAATCTTTCATTATCTGATTTTATTATTGAAAAAACTCAATTATATTTTAAGATAAAAAGGCAGGAGACAATCGTTGATGTTCCCCTGTAATTTAACTCATATTGAGGGTCTGTCTGTCAAAAACAAAAATTATTTCCCATGTCTGATAACTGAAAAAAAATTAACGCTCATTTGCAAGACGGACGATTTTGAACTTTGAACTTCAAAGCATTGGTGGGCTTCATGTACAGTGTACTGGAAATTTTAAACTGAAATTTTAACACAATGGCAAACATTTTCAAGCAGGGTTTTATATTTTGGACCAAAACGGTAAAGCAGAGGCGAGAACAATCTATTTTGCCCATTGTAGCTTTTTGAGACACTTTTCTTTGTGCATACAAATCAACCTAAAGAGAACCCTCAAAACGTTGTGTTGTTGGTCTTATGCAAATCTGATCTTTAAAACACCCAGTGCGGACTGCATTTAATTGATGAGATCATGGAGAAGTTACGCTAATATTCAGCTTGGCATAATCGTTTAACGAGTGTTTAGGCGTCGCTAAAACGATTTTTTGTTTGTCACACAAGAGTCACAGATTATCAAATAGAATAAACACTGACGGGACTATTTCTATTTGCAGAGTGTTTCTACAGTGTTAGATTCCGTTATTCTCTTGATAAAAACTTGTCCCATTTTGTTTATTGGCCGATGAAAAGATGGTGGGTGGGTGTGAGTATGTGAACTGCTGGTAAGCCGTTATAGCGAGTACTCAACTGAGCCTGAACTTTCACAAAAAATAGGCAAGTACCATTTCTGCATGTAACTGCATTTCGCAACATGCAAAAACGGTCCACCCTGTACATAAGCGACGGGTGTTAACGTGTGACAGCGTAGATTATTACACTGACCCTTGCAATGTGTAAGCTTGGCATAACCAACACATCGTTGGCATCAGTGAAGCTTAGTGTCATCAGCTTCAGCAGTGCACTGCCACTGTGATGCACTTGTGGGTTAGGCTCAGTGCAGTAGGCCAGAAGACACAAGTGGTTTGGTCGGAGCTGGTTGTACGCTCAATATCAGCAACATGTCGCAGTCACAGCCATTTTGTCCGATGTGTCCGTTCGTTTTGTGCGGCCTGGATGAGCTGCATTCACACGGTAAATGTGTGCAGAGTAAAGGGCGCCTGTTGACAAGATTACACGGTGTTGAAAATATTGTTGCTAATATCTAGATACATGTATATTGTCGCGTAACAACACCGCTCTCTAACCACGGCTGGCTGGCTGTTCTACGCATATGGTCGCAAGAAACGGTTTCGCAGACATGTTTTTGACATTCTGCAATAATTATCATTAGTTGACTGTTATTTTTTCTGTTGAACTTCAAAACTATGAATTTTCTTCAGCACGGTGCTGTTGCCTGCGTCACCTCACAGCGTTTCTTCGATGGCCGTTTTTGCTTGTTCGTACACACAGGTGCATCGGGTGTGCAGACGTTTTACCTGTCGTACGACGTAAAGCTCAACGTGAAAATGGAACCATTGTGAGCAGAAAGTAACCACCCAATCTACCTTATAGCAGACGTTTCAGTATTCACATTTTCATCAAAATCGAACATTCGCTGAACGTTTTCACATTTTGTTCAGCGCACATCTGCAAAATGCAATGAAGACAGTGTGTCACTGTGTCTGCCTGAGCCGATGTTGTCCACCCTGTAAAGGATACATGTATGGAAAATGCCTAGCGAAATCTGCTTTGTTATTTTCTCTCGAATTTATTATGCTCATTCATGATTTCTATTCAAAATTGGCCATATGAAGCTATGTAGCTATGCATATTATTTACCCTAGTGCGTTCTAAGTTTGCGTGTGGGTTTTCATTTATCCTTGCTTTTCAATGTGACGTTTTGAAAGTCACAGTGACTTGCAGCTGTTTATAGTCATGTTGCGTGTCTGAAAGAGTGTTGTCGAAAAGCCGTTCGGAAGCACTTTGTAAAATGTTTTGCCATTTCACCAATGAAAATGTTATGCGGTTATGTACAGTGTATCTTTAAGTCGTATCTGTTGCAGGATCAGTATCCATTATAATGAGCATGCAGTACTCAGACGAAATCATCAAGTCATTAAGCCCAGAAGAGCTGGACGAGTTCCGCGAAGCGTTCATGTTGTTCGACAAGGACGGCAACGGAAACATATCTACGAAAGAGCTCGGAATCGCCATGCGTTCGCTTGGACAAAACCCAACTGAACAGGTGCAAAGAGTAACAAGGCAGACAATTGCTGAAGCAGAAGATACATTCACTTAACATGGTAGCTGCCAACTTGTGTTTGTTCAGGAATTAATTGAAATGATCAACGAAATCGACATTGATGGCAATGGCCAGATCGAGTTTCCCGAGTTTTGTCTAATGATGAAACGAATGATGAAAGAAACTGACTCGGAGATGATTCGCGAAGCATTCCGGGTGTTTGATAAAGATGGCAACGGAGTCATCACTGCACAAGTAACATAATAACATGCTTGCACCATTGTTTTACAGACGGTTCTTGCAATATAAACTGTTTATTTTGACGTAGCTCACCCATGTGCAAAATGAGTCTTCTGATCGCTAAACAGTGTTCTGCAGCCTTTTGTGACAAATAATTCAACGACATCAACAAAATGTTTTCTTGCAGGAATTTCGCTATTTCATGATGCACATGGGAATGCAGTTCAGCGAAGAAGAAGTCGATGAGATGATCAACGAAGTGGACGCTGATGGTGACGGCGAAATCAACTATGAAGAATTTGTCAAAATGATGACTGCCAAATGAGCGTCACACGGCACGGCATCATTGAATCACAATCAAACTGTCTCAAAATGACATAAGTTTGTGTATTGTCAGGGCTTTCCGGTTGCTTTGCGACTCTCGTGTACCTTTGTGTGATTCCAGATTCAACAACCGTGACGACAAAAACGTATATTTTGTGTCTATCCCAAAGCATACATTCCGCCGTTTTTTGGCTCAGTGACTATTTTGAACAGGTTGTTTTGTCGCATCTCTATAGTAGAAAATGCAATGTGAACTGAACTGTACATTTATTGTATCATATTTCATTATAAAGTCAGTTTACAGAATAACAGCATGAAGCGACGAAACAGCCATGTGGACAAAACATCAATCCTCTTTGTTTTTTTTATTTTTTTTGCACTATGTTCGGAGGAGGTCGTTACTGCACTATTTTGCACTGTATTTGTCGTTTCAATTCTTGGGACCCAACTACCACTGTTATCGGATTTGATCTACTGATATTATTCCATCCGTATGTGCAACAAGTTCTAAAAAACCTTGTAATCGTATGCATTTTACCGGAATAGGTACGTGTAGTTGGATTTCAAGGAGTACGTTTGTTTCTGTTCTGCTCGTTACTTTTCCAGTACAGCAATAAATCAATTACGGTTGGTTACATTGGCCGTTACACCGGTTGCCATTAACAACGATTGTCACTTGAAAAATTATTGAAAAGGCACATGCTTGCTTGCGGCGACGAAGCTTTTGTTTTCCCAAAACAAAAAGTCATTGGGCGACAATAACTTCATGTTGTGGAGAATTTTGAAAACAGCACCACCAGAAACTGGATGGCGAAGTAAAACGCAAACATAAAATAAAACGTTTACGGTAACAACAGTTACATGCTTTGAAAGTAAAGTTCGGCATATCAAACTTTTCTTTAAAGTTCTTTCGCCATGAAAATGTCACCAGCCGATAAGCAGAAATTGATCGACGCTTTTAAATCGCTTGACAAAGATGGAAATGGAGTGATCGATGCACAGGTTTGCAGCAGAATTAGAAAACGGGCTATGAAACATTTTTCTTTTATGGTTTTACTCAAATGAAATTCCTCTAAGCTACTGCAGGAGTTCAAAACCCATCTGAAGTCTAACTTTCCTGATCTGAAGTTCACCGATGACGAATTGGGCCAGATGATGAAGGCAGCAGACAAAAACGGTGACGGCGTCATGAATTACGAAGAGTTCGTGAAACTTGTCAAGGAATGCATAGAAGATGCTTGAAATTTATCCAAGACAGTGTGTCATTCGTTTGAAATAGTCAAAACGTCGTTAGGATTCTGCATTTTTATACTTTTCTGCATTTTGCATCAACAGTGGATGTAATATTGTTTTAATGGTAATCATCAAAAACATCACACTGCAGTCTTGTCAGTTTGGTTTTTGATATGTTCAGGTGAAGAGCTGTACATCGCGAATGATTTTTACAAATACATGTCACATTTTTTGACATTTGAAACTTGTAGTTCTCACACGTCAATGTTAGTGTTTGCGTATAACGTAGAACAAAACCAGAACATGGACTTTAAAGTGTATTACATGTTGTTTGAATTTGGCTAGTAATTTAGCATTCACTTTTATGTTTTGAACCTTTTGTGTTGAAATGCCTTTTGGCTTACATGTATTTGTCCTTACAGTAGTGACAAAAAGACACAGTAAAAAAGAGGTAAATGGTGAAAATGACTGCAACACAACCGTATGGTCAATTCATCCAGTTTCGGTGTGTGGCAGTTTCAATGTTCGTGAGATGTTCCCAAGTGATATACCTTGTATCGTTGGTTTCTATAACAACGGAAAAAATAATGTATCACGTTATTGTTTCATTGTTACAGTATATTCAGATATTTTCAAAACAACAATTGACACCATCTCTGCACGGTCACATACATTCAATTGCAAACTACTTGTCAACACTTGTTCAACAGCAGTCCAACACCTTGTCAAGCTGTCCATAAGATCAGACAAAGACGTTCTTTAAAATATCATACCGTAACAGCCATGTTAAGAAAGATAAACATGATACTGCTTATATCAGCCTTGGTGACATCAGATGTGGAAACAGTCAGTAAGTGTCTTCATTTTCATCAAACATCAGCCTCAACAATCCACTGATCGTTGTTGAAGATGCGCCAACTGGCATGGACAAGCAGTATACAAAGTCTGCTGATCCTCAATCTTTACACAATTATGCTGACTTGGAGCCTCGGCCGGTTGCACTGTGGACCTTGAAGAAAGAATCATTTGGCACTTACACAGGTATGTAATTTTTTGACAACTGAAATTGAGTTGTTTCTCAATGTAAAATGTAGATTCGATAAGAATCGGTGTGCCATGTGTTCTCAGCATTTGCTCCGAGCGTTTCCAATCGTGCACCACCGCCCTCGGGTGTCCCGTTCCATTCCAGCAGTTCCATTGCTAGCGAACCTGGTTTGGAAGCCCACGAACGAACACAAAATGGCAAAGATGCAATCGATACAACCGCGCGCTTAAATGGCGTTTGTCATTTAAAACAAAGTTCTTTAAAGAAAAATTAAAAAAGATGAGCCAAAATTCTGATTTCCAGAATGACAAATCATGCATAAAAATGCAACAGTTTAACAGTGCTCTTGACGTGTGCCTTGCTAATCCCAATCAGTGTTCGTTGCTGGAGTCAGGCACACGAACAGGATTTTCATTGGCTCTATGGGTAAACTTGCCACAAGAACTAACCAACGAACCGCGATACTTGCTGCACACAGGTTCAGTTTTATTGGAAATTCACTTCCATAGTTAATACAAAGAAACTAATGCAATTCTGTTTCGTAAAGGAGCTGATGAAACCGGAAATCCTGGAATCGCAGTTTACTTTGTCGGCTCACACGATGGAACGTCATTCACACACCAAATAACAGTGCTAGTCTCAGTTGGACCGAAGTACTGGAAGGTCTGTACACATTGAGTACTTGAATCAGAGTTGCATGTGGATATCGCATTTGACCGAAAGACATAAATCGAGCTGAGTTTAGATTGTGCTGAACGGGATGACCAGAGCATATGCGTGGAACAACATTGGTATTACATGGAGCCCATATGCAGCTGCGGGACAAGCTCCTCATGGCCTGCGGGTACATTTGTTTTTGTTGACTGAGATACGTTTGACATCTAAAGTCGTTGTTGTTCGTTTGTTCAGGTGTACGTTAATGGAACGAGTGCTGCGTGGAAGACGTACCCGTCAGCAACATTGAGCACTGCAACAAAAACTGTCAACCTGGCTGATGTGGAACTGACGGTCGGCTGCAAGCTCGACGGCACCCATGCAACAAACGGTTCCACGCTGCTTCAACAGTTTTTTTTAAATTGTGTCTTGTACGCTGACATCTAACAAGCCATACTGATAAAAGGTCGGTTGGACAACTTGGTTGTGTGGTACTGGCCGTGGACAGACACAGCAGCCAAAGGAACAACTGGCTACTTTATGGGAGGCTTGACGTTTGATGTCACCGGTGGATTCAATCAAATTACTGACGAACTCACTGGCACGCCAACCGGAGGCGCTGCTCTGATGACAGGTACAAAGGCAACGCATCTTAAACACACTTTAAACTTATATAAATCGCTGACTTTACATAACAGACGGGTGGCAACCCCAGAATTTACAGTGCATCAAAGTGCACTGTTGAAGCAAGCACAAGACGACATATCATACTTGACTGACTTGTCATCTGCAGTGGGTTAGTGAAAAACTAACATGTTGAGCGATTTGATTTGTCAGTTAGGTGGATGAATTGCAAACTGATCGTTAGATGGTGACTGTGTCATAAACGATGCGACAAGTTGGGGTTCAGGGGTGACGATGGACAGCCACATCCAGTCGATTGTGCGGACACGGTCAACGAATTGAAGGCAGCTGTAGGCATCAATGATGTTTAGTTCATTGAATGGCTGAAAATTGAATATCTAAGTGTCATATTGAATACCAAGATCGAGTTGGACACAAAATACACTGGCTATGAATTGGTGAAAGCGATACTCCGAACAACGAATCAAGCTCCAAAGGGTCATCTGGATGCTTCCGGAGTGACTTTGTGTGGGACATAGCAGCAGCAAAGGTTGCAGCAAAGTTAACAGCGGCAACCTTTGTAACTTCACACCAAGCTGCTGTTTACGCGGTGCGTTGCAGTTTTTACCTGAATATTTCAAAAGATTCTGCAGCATATTGAAGTTCAACCCGAATTTTTCCAAAAAACTAAGAAATCGGTAATTGAAATGAAACCAATTAAAACCAAGCAAACAAAGCTTGCGAAACATTTCAGAACATCATTCATGGTATGAGCAGGCTATTAGAACCGATCTATGATACGCTTTGGTCAAATCAATTGGTAAAGCCAATGAAACTGAGCGAGTATTCAAGTCCTTTGGCCCTAAACTGTTTGCAGACAAAGAAATCTTCAAAGTTTTGCAGACAAAGAAATCTCCAAACATATCCAAATATGTGAAACGAGTCATGGACATATTGACCGAATTGAGCAAGAAAATGACAACGGCCAGCGGAGAAACAAAAAGTGGCTGTTGATCCGTTTTCAACAACACAGGCAAGATGATTTCTCTAATGAAAGTCTAGCAAGATCGATTTCAATATATACACTCAACTTTCAGCTGGTTCGATTTGGCGATGTACACCAGAAACATTCACTGCCACTTTTCAGTTCGTTGATTATGGACTCACTAAATTGGATCAAGTTCGACACTGGAAAACAAGTTTTTTATAAAAAGTGAAGAACTAAATTAGTTTATTCTGTCTCTGTTTCAGCACAAAAAAATTTGGTAAAATACTACAATTTTTCGCTTGACCGAAAAGAAACATGGGGAGTATTGTGCGCGACCACATAAACTTCGCCGAAGAAGCTATTGACAAATGGATACTCGGGTTCGAGCTACGACTTCTTTCGATCACACTAAAACTGATAAATCGTAGTTTAGGTATCACGGGTACACTAAAAATTGTTTTGCAGATCAAACAAAAGAAATCGGCTTAGTCTCAGTGTTGTTCAATCGCATCGTGAACAACGGCCCGGTGTCGTGGACACAAAAGCGTATGTTATCACATTTTCTAAGCATCAAAATTAAACACTAATCAGCACGAATTGTATTTATCAACGATACTCCTGTTCTCTTTCAGTATTACAGGACAATGGTTATGAACAGCAGATTGCTGTCGCTAGCCGTGTCACCAGCGCTCGACAACACAGATGCACTGAAGAATTCAACCATCGATTACGTCGTGCGACATCACAAAGCACAAATCGATGCACCCAGCCGCAAGGGCGCTGCAGGTCTAATAAGGCACCTATTGGGATTACGGAGTCAGTTCATTGGACATGGTTACGATACGAAAATCTGTAAAGCGTAAGCAACTTGATAGCTCAGGGCGATTTCGAGGTGCAGAGTTCGGTGGATTTTGGACAAACGCGGACTGCACGCTCATCCAGCACCAACGACACACACATCGCTGTTCGTGCGCACACCTGAGTTAGTCACGCAATTCTCTACGAGAAAAGGATTTTGATGCCGTTAGATGCCATTCAACTATTAAAACCATTAAACTAAACCCTTACTGTGAACTTTTGCGGTGCAGGCTGACCGGATGCCGAAAAATTTGTACACCATGTGCCGTGCCATGCTGCTTATTGGATTAGCTCTGCTTGCACTATTGATTGCTTTCATCCTAATTACCGAGTAAGCATTATGCTGCAAGAAATCAACAAAACAATGCACAGTAAACAATGTGACCTAGTACATTTAAAGTTTTGGATCACAGTCGTTTGCACTACGAATTGCATGTGGTGCAATGGAACGTGTTGTTGTCAATGTTCTTTACACTGATGTTCCACACGTTAATGTGGACTGCGTCATCACGAGTAATGATAGTTTCCCTAGAATTAAACAAAACACCAAAATGTTCCTAAAAAATGCCAGTTTAAAAACACTTGCAGCTGTCTTGCATCAGTGTGTCTATAATGATGGACTATGCGTATCTGAGTACGCTATCTGTGGATGTGCCTGTTGGCTCACTATTGCATGCGCGCTTTTATACCGGCGACACTGGTGATCGACTGCTGTTCCATTATTCGCTCATTGGATGGGGTGCGAACACTTTTTGACCATTTCATCTGTTTCAACATCCAATATAACATATGCCCTTATTTCAGGTTTGCCTGCGTTAATCATCAGTGGTATTCATTGTAGTCGATGTTGCACAATTTGCTGATTCTCAAAATATATACCGTAAAGTCTTGCAGATAACTTGTGCAAGCACTGCACATAAGGAGACCCTATAAGGGGCCCCGCGGTATGCGCTAGGTAAGCGTATACCGCGGGCCCTTATAAGGTCTACTTTACTATAAATTTGAAAATCAAAAATTTCTAAAAAAATGGAATTTTCTTGTGACAACCACGAATATGGGGGAAATCTTATAAAGCCAAGATTAGGAGAGTCCTGGGTTTTATAAACGGGGTGGGATTTCGACCAAGTCAAAAATTTGAATTTTTTTTTTGTACTCGAGAATAATTTCGAATTCGAGAAGATAAGTGGGAAGAATCTTATATGCAAGACTTTACGGTAGCTACCATTTTCACCTATGTACACCATTTTTTTGAAATCTTTCAAAACAGCAAATTTTAATTTAAATTTAATTTACTTAAAAGTAAATGTACACAGGAGCCGGAAATCGATGCTTCGGTTCGTCACCAACAATTATTTCCTCTTTGTTCAGATTGAGATTTTCTTGCTGGAGAGCGTGGTGTGTTTTGTTTTGTCGGTCGTCGGTGTGGTCAAGCGCACTGGTGGTGTATGATCGTATGATCAAATTGACCAAGAAGGATATCTCGTTAGCACTTATACTTATCAAACTCACAACTACCTCCATGAAGTACGGATTTAGTCGCACATCTTGCGCGATCGTGAATGAAGAGTTGTTTTTGTATTTGCACCAACATTCAGAA
>JASANC010000640.1:0-22891 GCA_030248135.1 Theristus sp. LFF4_11 | reverse complement strand
ACAAGGCCATATTCCTCCTTTTATATGCGTCTCACGCATTTTTAGATAATATTCACGATGTGGCGCGTAAACTGCGCTTGCAAAACGTGATCAATGTTGTTTGAGGTGTTTGATTTCAACCACATCAGATGCATTCATTCTTTTTACTGTATAATTTCAAGTTTTGTCATGCTCTGCATTCTGCGAAAAAAGTATCAGCTCCAAACAAACACACTTTAGCAAAAAAAACTGTCCAACCTCTTGCGAAAACTCGAATATCTCCTCGACGTACATGTAGCCTCGTGCATTCGAACACTGGAACAACCGTGGCGGCCTGCCAATGTATTGTTGCTGCAACAAAAGTTGTCAATCGATTCACCAATTCAAGGTCTGGACGGGATTCAATTTAGAGTGGTACAGTAAACCTGTACCTTTGACACGCACAAGCTTGCCCAGTGTATTTGATTTTTTCGGTCATTCAAACTAAAAGCGATTTGAAAAAAGCATTCAAAGTAAAAAAACCACAGAAACACTCCACTTTTGTTTGACCAACCTGAAGTGACGGGTCTGACGCGTACTCGCCCCTGCCCCCGAGCACCTCCCAGAATTCTTCGGGCTCCGAGCCTTCGTGTATCGTCGTTGGACTCCTGCAAAACAATTGTGTTGCGTTGAAATTTCAAAGACAGAAGTTTGAAATAAATTTGAAAACCACCAAGATTAAAGTTTTGAAAAATCTAAAAACTCATACCGCAATTGCGTGACCCTTCGAGCGTGCTCCCGCGACAGCTCGCCCTCTCGATCATTGGAGCCCTCAAATTTTGTAAAAAAGTTACCTTCCAAATTCAAAACTTACAATGTGTCGAATAAAATCAATCAATGAATCAAAAACAAAAGAACGAAAACGTCCAAAAAAATTCAAAAAAGCAGCGAAAGCGGTTCACCTTTCCAATCCAAATGAACGTGCGCTCCGGCGTCTCGAGTACAAACGCGTCGTTGGTGTTCAGCGAGGACGCAAATTCGGGAACCTAAAAAAACACATTCACTGAGAATGTTTACTTGAAAATTTACTTAAGAAAATCATGGAAATGAATGTCGCCCTCGTTGTCGCGCGTTGTTGAGTGATCTGGAAAAATCATAATCACAATAAAGTGCGCTCCGAAGACGTCGCCATTTTTGACCGCACCTGCACGATTTTCTCGTTGCGCACTTGAAACAGCCGTGTGCCGTCCGTGTCGTATGCGTCCCGTTCGTTCGTGTCACGGAAGCCGCTCGCGTGGCCGCCCATCAGTATCGTGATGAAACCGCCGAAAATGGCGAGAAAGTGCGCCGGCTCCTTGTTCTGCGTGACGCGCACCTGCATGAAGACATGAAAATATTTGTTGTTATACAGTCAATCTCGCTAATATGTGCAACTACAGTATAGTATGTTTGTTTTAAACCTGTCACTTATGTAGAATACAGAGCATGCAAACTCACATCGATCATAACATTTGCCTTAAAAACCAATTTACATGTAAGTCCAAGTTTTTTGTTCAAAAAAATAAAAAAGGGTGGTGGCGACGCAGCCACAAGCCCCTATTACCATGGGTAATAGTTATGGGCCTGCTTCATCCGCGCCAACCCCACACCAGCGAAACACGGGGGACGCACAGGTTACACTGCTCCGGCAACCCCAAAGCCGGACTCGGCCACGACCCCCGGGTTTAGCCGGCGGCCTGGCTTCGCTGCCCCCGGAGGAGCTGTGAATCGCCAAATCAGCAACTTGCCAGATCGTTTTTATAATAGTTGACTAAGTGTGAAACACGAGCCTTATCGTTCGGTAGTTGGTCAGTTATCGAGAGTCTACTCAACGTAGGCAAGCCTCTATTCAACGTAGGGCACCGACGGGCAGCGAGTTTCACGTTTCAATTTCACAGGGTCATTAGCGGCGCCCTCCCAGTTTGCGTTTGTTTGCAATGTTGTGCCCAATTATTGCCATCACCCACGAACCAAACCCGCAACCCGCAAAACGCACAAAGTGTTTCTTATCATTCAAATTTCGCGCGCTCCTTAAATCTGCCACGTTTACTCAACCATCCCGTACCTGCATGGCGCCCCCACTGAACTCCTTCTCATCAATTGCAACGGCCAACATCGCCACAGCCGCTTTCTCATCGATCGACGACTGATTGCCCTGCCAGAAGTAGATGATCGCCTCGTGGCGCCCGCTTTGCGACTGGTATTTGTAGAGCACCAGGTAGGAATCGCCGGCATAAAACGTGCCGTACTGGTCCGGCTCGACGGGCGCCAGGAAGAACTTCTCGATGCGCCATACCTGAAAAAATGAGAATATCACGCGAGATAGAGTTATCCGGACTGGTGTCCTGTCCTGGAACTAAAACTTGTAGCTCAGCAGCCATAGCGAAACCACCCTTGGCTTTTTTTAGTTGTACATTGTATCTTCGGGACAGGGCGCGGGACACCGCGGCGGACACGGACCACCGGACGCCGCTTTGTGGACGCTTTTATTTAGCGGTAGAAAACTCCTCTTGGAATTCCGGATTCATCACAAAACTCGACTCGGCTGGGTTGATATCAAAATACGCAATAAATTTTCTGCGCACAAGACAACGTGGTGCGGATTACGGAACACACGTCTGTGGTACATGGAAACTTTCGTTGTAGAAACACAGTTTTCTGTGGTAAAAACGTTCGTAATATTTCAAAAAATTACGAAGAAATAAAGGGTCTCTCCCCAGAGTTCCAGTTTCACGTATACCGTTTTATTGCCACTGCCAGTGTCGGGCATGAAATCAGCAATTTCGTGGGCGTGTCGTTGGTGCATGCTGGCGCGAACGTCGACTTGATGCGCCGACTGGTCAATGTGCGCCACTGTAACACAACGGGGCTACTAATTTAGCTAGTAATTTGGCTACTAATTTGGCTACTGTTTTGACAACCAATTTGGCAGCAAATTCCGAAGTGGTCACTGGGGAAACAGAAAGTGAAATGCGGGATAATGCGAGTTCATGTCCGGTATCCATGCGCGCATTGAGCCTCGAGAACAAAATGAAAGACAACAACTAAAAACTGCAGTTGTCGAAAAACACGCCACAGCGCGCATCACAAAATCCTACCATTATCACAAAATAAAAAAGATCCCACCATTATCGCCGACCACATTCGTCTGTCCCACTGGCACTTCATCTGATGGCCACCAAAAGGCCGCCTTGAAGATCGCTGGCTCTGCCCCGTCCGTTACGCGAACGATTGGGGTCCAGGAGGGAAGCTGCTTCATGCGGACGAACTCCTGCGAAGGACAATGAAAACAGAAAAATTAACAGATCGTCTGCTGATTAGTCAAGCGCTATATGGGGCGCTGTGACCAAATACCACGGGTTTTTTTCAAGAAAAGACAAAAATTTGCAAGCACATTTTTTCTTGTGTCCATGTCCGTGGAAAAGTTTTGCTGACAAAAATTTCCAGCATGTCGTTTTAGTGGTTACTGACAAAAATGGAAGTCCATCAGTTCACTCAACATGCTAACATGCCGCGGCGCGCAATTTACCGTTTGTTCAGGAACACAAAATGTTGAACTTTTTTTGTTGACAAAATGTTCAGAAGTGAAAGGAATCCAGTCGTGAAAACACAAAAAACCTTCCAAATCCACCTGCGCATGCTGAAACACCGCCTTTCGCTCGTCGCTTGAGCATTCGCGACCGACCCACGCGTAGACACCGGAGGTGCCGAGGTCCAGGATGAAACAGTCCTGAAAAAATTCGAGAGAAAATTGGCTCAGTTTGAAAGTTTTTATCAAAAAAAACTACAAAATCACACACCGTCCTATCCAACAGTTCATGGGTGAGCGGGCGCGTGGTGATTTCAGACACGCTCAACTGACCGCCGCTGTCGGACACGCTGCAAAAGAAGTATTCTTCGTTTCATTATACCTGTCACCTTTTTCGCAAAATACTGAGTCGGCGAAAATGCATAAAAAGAACAGACGGTACCGGGTTGAAAAAAATGATCTATTTCTCCACAGGATTTTGATTGTGACAAACCCGATTATCGTTCATAATTGTTCAGTTGGAAGTATTCAGCCAAAAAAATGACAGGTTTAAAGAAATATACTGTAATATATCACATTTTTATTCTGTTTTGTCTCTTTACTTCTTTACCGCAAGTCAACATAAAAAAGTCAGAAAACTCAAACACTTCTTCTGACCGATAAAGTTTCCTTTCTCGATGGCAGCTTCGTTCTGCCGTCTCATCATCAACGCCCGCGTGTTCGGCAATTCCCTGGCCGCCGGGACGGGCGTTCAAGGCGGCATAAAACTCGGGGTCGCTGTTCCAGTCGTCGTCTGCAAAAAAGCAAAATTCAGCCAATCAAGTGTTGCTGTTGATGGCCTCGTGTCACCCTTGTGGCCTGGTGGTAGCACGTTAGACTCTTGCGTCTATGCGTTGGGGAATCGAGCCCCGCCCCAGAGGTGTATAGGCTCTTAATGACGATGGGAGCCCTACTCGACGGCGTTCTGTACAATTTTCTGGTTAGCCCCGGCTAAAAAACCGCCACTCTGGACCGCTTATGAGTTTACTTTTAGTTCCATATCGGGACATCGCGCGCGGGACAAGACACCGGACATCCCTTCAGCAACAACGTGGCATTCATGAAGCAATATTTAGTGACGCGTAGCTGTGTGTTTAAACATAGCTACGCAATCACTAGATACTGTTTCATGAATGCTCCTTAATACCTAATAGTCGTATCTGCGCCCGCCCACTTCGTTCGTTGTCTCGGATCTGCCTTGCGTACTCAGCTGCCTTGTTGCGTTCCGTGCGACTGGCGGTTGGACCGACCCAGACTAGAATCGTTTCGCCAAGGTCAGCCACGAAAACGTCGTCCAAGTTCAGGCTTGCGAGCGACATTGGCACCTGAAAGGATCAGGGAATGTTTATTGAGACAAAACTCTGAAGGCCCGTTTATATCTGACGTTATGCAGACGTGTACGTCGACGCACGGTATGGCCGTTTAAACATGGCAGCTTTCTTCAGGGTGCAAGAAGCGCGTGAAATTTGAATGAAAGAAGAAAGACGTTCTGAAACACAATTTTGTGTCAAATTTGACGTGTTTTTTTAATTAATTGGTTCTTCGTGCTATTCTGTTTATTCTTTGTCCCTTGCACACATGATTGGGAATTATGTTGGCATTTTTGAAAAAGACAACACCTAGTCTGCGACTGATCCCGCCTTGATGGACTGCCTTATTAATTTAGCCGGCGTGCGTTCATTTGCGTCCTGTTATTTCCGGCCCACGCATTTCCGGCCCAACATTTCCGGCCCACTCATTTCCGGCCCACTCATTTCCGGCCCACCCATTACCGGCCCCGTTCATTTGCGTCCCACGCATTTCCGGCCCACTCATTTCCGGCCCACCCATTACCGGCCCAGCCCAATAATTCGCTTCAGTGACTTCAACTACCACCCACTGCTATAGTTTTCATAAAAGTTTTTGCTAATTTTAAGGATTAAAATGATTGAATTTGGCTCTGTGTTCAATGCAAAATTCGAACTCAGCGCGTCAGCGCGGTTCGAAAGCTCTTATTTTCGTCGACCCATGTGTTGTTGTCATTTAAATTGAAAGTGCTAAATCAATCGGAACAAAGCAATAAATAAAAACACAACTGATTCATCGACGAAATTCAAACTGAGACATTTTTTCAGGAATGTCCTGAGACATGTCAGGAACAAATCGGAGCGAAATGAAAACTAAAACCGAAAAGAAAATTTTAAATATTTTTGTTAAAAGCATGTCGGTGAGCAGGTAGTACAGTTTAGAGTACAGTTCAGTTTATTTTGTTGTCCGTGGCGAAATACAGCGAAGGAAGAACTGCTTATTGGGCCGGTAATGGGCGGGCCGGAAATGAGTGGGCCGGAAATGAGTGGGCCGGAAATGTCGGGCCGGTAATGGGTGGGACGGTAATGGGTGGGCCGGTAATGGGTGGGCCGGAAATGTCGGGACGCTAATGCGTGGGCCGGAAATGCGTGGGCCGGAGTTGACCCCGCACCCTGCAGACGTGTACGTCAGGCGAACGGTAGCATGCAATAACACGAGACCCAAAAAATAAAAATAAATAAATAAAACAAATAAAAAAGGGCAACAACACCAGTGATCCCGGTACCTGCGTGACGCGACATTGCCGTTTGCCCTTGACGTGATAGAGGCGCCTTTCAAACGCGTCCGCGTCCACATGCTTCAGGGCGCTTTTGACGCCGCCCGACAAGTACCGTACCGACGCAGCCGGGAACCGTTGCAGGAACTGACGCGACTCGTGGCCTTGCGTCTCGCGATACTGCACGGGCAGACCACCGAGCAGATCGTCCAGCTCGACGCTTTTATACGCAGCGACCGTTTGCTCGTCATGGAAATGAGAACATCTTTTATTTTGGTCTCGCGTCTCAATGCGCGCATAGATAGGTGAACAGTATCATGGATGACGCGGGAATTCAAAATTGGCAAACTGATCCGAGTCCCCTAAATAAGGCCGGGTGACTTAAAGGCTAAAGGCTATTCTGAATTACCACATGAAGGTTGAAACTAGTTTCCTTTCACGTCCACAACTGCATTGAGTCGCAGGTCTTAAAGAAAAGATAATAGCTATGGACAGTTTGATTGAATTATTGGTTGAGTTTTTAGAGAGTTTCCCGGCAGTGTGCTAGATACAGGCTAAGAATAAATCTAGCCGGGGAGCATTCGGAAGTTTGGACAGTTTGAATTGTTATTGGTTGAGTTTTAGAGAGTTTTCTGCCAGGCACACGTTAAGAATGATCTAGCCGGGAAGGATTTGGAAATGGAGTTTGTGGCCCTATACTCGAGCCGAAGCCGACGTGTCGCAGCCACATCTTAAGCTAAATGCCCCTTAAGAAAACAGCGCAACCGTACTTGCGAGGATTCATTTCCGAGCCAAAAGTGAATGTTCCAACTGCGCGGTTTTCCGGCGCCGAAACTCTGCAAAAATCGAAAAAAATGAATGTTTTTGAAAGCGAGTAATAACGTATTTTCGTCGGACAGTTTAAAAAAACAGAATTGTATTAAACCTGCCAAACAGAAATGATGTCATATGTTTTAAGAACGCCTTCTCATGTGCAGGACCACTGGGAATGTCCGCAGCTTGGCTCACCTTTTGTAGTTTTAAGTTTTTTTTTCACGTAAATGGACCAGCTAAACTGAACAATAGCTTTGCTGTGCATGACAAGTGCTTGCTTGGTTTAGAACACATGACGTCACTTCGGTCCGGCACATTTGAAAAAACAAACTACAGTCGAACTCTAAATTATGGGGAATCAGCTGATTGGTTGCTGATCACGTGATGCATGCTTTCCGTGCGAAACTGACTTCCGCTTCCACAGTATTTTTTGCACAGAGAGTATGCATCAATGATCAGCAACCAATCAGCTGATTCCGTATAATTTAGAGTTCGACTGTATATAAACGTACAAAGCACTTACCGCCAACACAACATAGCAATCGCCGCTGTAGAAAGTGCCGAACTGTTTGCGTGGCTGCGCGACTAAATTGAATTCCTGAGCAAAAAAGGTTTGCCTCGAATGTGTTCACAACCTTCTCTCGCTTTATTTTTTCTCAAAGGATTTTTCTCAAAAACACCAACCTCAACCCTCCACACTTCAACGCCCTCTCGTTGGCCCGCTTCGGCAAACGCTGGATCTACAGCTGGCATGATTATGTTGTTCTTTGTTTATAAATAAGTTTATTCTCAAGAAAAATCCACAAAAGCTAAGTAGAAATCTTCACTTCAAGCACGCGACGAATAAAAATAATGCTATTCTGCGGTCCCTGAAACGTCAGTGTTTTTTTAGCTTATCTAGCTAGCGACGCAAAACCGCATTGCGCTTCATTTCGGCATTTATTCATCTTGGAAAACAGCGTATGTGTCGTGAGAGAAATTGAAAATAAGCATGGAAAATGTTGTGGAAAAAAACCGATGCCAAGAACAGAACGTGAGCAGCTGCACAAAAGGCAATTGTGATTGCTGTACACAACCGCCATAAAAAGTGTTGTGTTGGACAGGACTGCCAGGACTGTTGTCGAAAATGTCGCGAAAACACGAAAATTGGGTGCTAAGTTTTTTATTTGCTCTGGTGTGCGTATGCAAATCTTGCTGCGTCCAGTGCAACAATTGAGGAATTGAAAAAAAACGCTGTCGTATAAACACTGGAAATTTTTCATGCAGCAAGATTTTATGACATTATTATTTTTTCTCCTACATTTTCACACACGTTTTGATGTGAAAAAGTTGTTTTCCCGAAAAATGGTACCATTGCAACAGCTACAATATAGCTGCGAACAATTGTACTTTTTATGCGAGTTTCAAAACCCGTTGGCATGCGCATATGCAACTTTGGAGATGACATAAAAACGGTTGTGCATGTAAACTAAAACCTTTTGAGCTAAAATTTGTGGTTTTCATCTTGTTTGTCTGGCAAACAAGCGGAAAACACATAAAATTATTGCGGCACGAAACTATCGTGTAAAAATGGGGTTTGAATTTGATACTTTTATGCAAATAATAATAATAATAATAAAAATAACTGAGACATACAAGTATCAGAAAACACACGGAATGTTTTTTGACAGAGGCGTCTTTTGTGCTAAAAGGTGAGCTTATTGCAGTAGTTACATTGTAATTTTTTTTGTACAGAGCTGCATCATGCTGTTTCATTTGTACATAAGTGACTGTTTTTTTACTTTTTACAAGGTTTTTACAAAAACAAGGATTATGAACAACAAAAACGTTACGTTTCGTTCTTAGTAATCAAACATTTTTTCTCAAGGCTACATTGAAAGAAAGATGCAATGTTACAGAGAATAATGTAGCGCAGTTTTGAGAAGAAACAAGATAAAATCAGACCGTTGAAAAAGCTACTTTCAAGGTTCAAAAAGTTACTTTCGTGCACAGTTTTGTGTTATCGCTCAAAAAAGTAGAGGCAAAAGATAAAACAGAGACAAGCGTTTTGATAAACACACTGAGCAAATATGACTGTTTTTGCTGTATTGTTAGGAAAAAATGTGATAAAATGGCAGAGAGTCTTTGGGATTTGGCTGAATCAATTCATGAAAATTCAACTATTCAGGTTGTGAAACAGACGTGTTACAAAACAAAATGAATCTAATTTTTCCTCGGTTTCTCAACGAAAAATGGTCGTGAAAACGTTTTACAGCCATCATGAGCATGCTATGCACATAACAAAAGTAAAAATAATTGTGCTCCAAAAAAAATTCAACAAGATTGCGCAAATACGAACACTCCCCCAGAGAACGTCGCGCAAATTTTTTTAAATAAATAAACACATATGTATTTGTGTGTTTTTGAACTGACTAACCATCATGTGCGTATGTTGCGGTCGGAAAAGTGCGTGAAACGAGAAAAAAGGTGTGCTTGACAAACACAAGTCGATCTGTCATAAAAAACCGGGCGATTTTTTTTCGAAAAAATGCGAATTTGCTTTTTTAATCTGACTTTATGCCACTAGAAGAAAACGCAAATACGGGTTGTTTTTTGCGAAAAAAAATCACACGACAAACATTTGAAACTGAAAACTACAGACACGCCAGAAAAAAACATGCGTGATATGCTTGGATTGTTGAACTTTTCCTTGATATGAAGTCAACTTTTTGCGCGCGTGTGCATGCACACTGAAGTTTTGCATGAAAACGTTTTTTGGGACTTTGACGCTACAAAATGCTGAAAAACATTGAATGTTGCGGATTTTCAGAAGTGAAAACTAACTGAACAAGTAACTTGTTGTGTATCAAAGCGAAAATTTCGCAAGAAATAATTATAGTTCACCACGCAGTGAGATGTAAGATACACTCATCTCCCCACATCATGGAGTAAACTACAGAAAAATGTGACTCATGCGTGTCCATGTATATATTTCCATAACAGTGTCAGTGTTTATTTGTTCGACCATAATGCTTGTTTCATCATCATCATTCAAGAAAAAAGCTCGTCTCGTAGCTATGCGTCATAGCAGATACATAGCGTAAATGTGCGTACTGATGCAACGTTTCAAAAAAATAAGCTAATAAACAAGAAAACGTTGGTGTTGTGAGATCGTTTTAGTCATATACAGTCTGCATATGGTTAACCGGGGCTCCATTTCCGCGACTGCCCGGTGGCGTTTTTCAGATGCCAGATTTTTCCGATGACACATGGATTTCAACATCGAAATATTGTGGCCGCCAAGGCCAAGCGACAATTTTTCAGATGCCATGCTGTTTTACCGCAAAACGAGCCAAGAAACAAACAAATGAGCTTCACATGCATTGAGTCGTGGGTTTTATTTTTTCTGTTTATGATCGTCAACAAAAATCGGGTCTCTATACTCACAAAAAAACACAGACGCATTCATGAAGCAGTATTTGGTGACGCATAGCTATATGTTTCAACATAACTACGCGTCACTGAATGAATGCTCCATGAATGCATCTTTACATACAAAAACAAAACTGCACAACAATAAAACAAACACCTGGAATCTAAAAAATTAAAAAAATGCTCCAAAACCATGAATCACGCAACACAATTACTCCAACAAGCGAGACCGTTCATCGTTCTGTATGTCCGCCATCGGTCGGTTGGTCGTTTCCGGAAGACGCAGATACAAGTGAATGAACAGCAGCAGCTCGACGACAGAGAACACAAAGAACGGCACACTCACGTCGACAGCGTTCATGAGCAGCGGCATTATGAACGTGCTCAGTGACTCTATTAGCCAAGTGACCGCTTGAAACAGCGCAAGTACACGAGCCCGAACTGCTTGCGGCAATAGTTCGCCTGAAATTGGAATAAATGTGCAACGTGAATGGAAGCGAACGGCGAAATTTCGGGTGATTCGACTCTGGCAACGGCGGAGTGGCAGTTATATGCATGAAAGTTGTAGCAAATTCCGCAACTTCAATTGCGCGCATACAGATGTAGATTTGCATTGCGATTGCGATCAGTTTGCTTTTGACGACAAATTCAAAACTGGTGAGGTGTGACCGTTGTCCCAGAGATAGGATTGCATCACACTTGGGCAATTTTGTATTGCCGCATCAAGCAAACGAAACCAATTGCCTTTCAACGTCTGCAGACGCATTCATTGAGTCGAAAGCACCAAAAGAAACGTCCAAAAATAAACAAAAATACTAGAAGTGGTGTCCGTGTACGTGTCCGAGAGTGATTTTGCTACTCAGTGCTGATGAACTGTACTTTTAGTTCCGGGAAACTCGAGTGGACAGGACACCACTCCGGACACACCAATGGACAGGACACCACTTGGGACATTCCGTTTAGCGTCACGTGCATTGCAGCGTGTTCCCAGCAGTGCCGACCAACGCGTAGAATGACATGTTCACCGTCATCAACATCGCCACCACGGTGCCCACGGCGAGTGTCGAGTGTTTCGTGGCACTCGGAGTGTGAACTTGCGTGACACTCGGAGTGTGAACTTGCGCGACACTCGGAGTGTGAACTTGCGTGACACTCGGAGTGTGCACTTGCGTGACACTCGGAGTGCGAGCGAACAGCAGCAGCAGAACGCCGACGGGCAACAGCGAGACGCTGCAGCCGAAGACGCCGATCAGGCAGTTGCAACGGCGGCCGACGAATTCCACGGTGTACGGGGTGACGAAGAGAACGAGCAGCTTTGCGACGTTCATCAGCGTCGAGTAGCGCGCCGCACTCGAGAATGAGAGACCTACGGTCTAATAACGCTGTGAGATGTCCCTGATAATCAAATAACGTTTTCACGTATAAGAAACGTTACCGCGCGTGTCCGCGCGTTTCAAAACGTTTACTAGCGTTACCGCGCGTCTCACTTTCTGTTTACCCTGTAAAAAAACATATCCAAGTCGCTGATTGGTTGGTGATCGTGATCATCTTATTCTTTCGAACATGTTCACCGACATGCGTTTGCACACGCAGAAACAAGCAGAAAAAAGTCCAGTCATAGTCAAGAGTCGTCAATCGTCACGTCAAATTCGTTACCCACCGGCTTTAACCAGTACAGACGTTGAGTACGACGCGAGAAAGCCGAGGCCGCTGAATTGCAGGCTGAGTGCGATTGAGAACAGCGTTACGAGCGACCGCCGAAACTCGTTGCTCCGAAAGACGCTCGCAATGGCCGGTCGTGCTCGCAAATTGCAGCGTTCACTGTCGAGCTCGCTGAACGTTGCTTCGAGATTCTCGTGACCCTGCGCAAAATTTGTGGATGTTTTCAGTCTGCCCGAAATCTGAGAATAAACCCAAGCCTCTATAAGCTTTGATCCAAAACTTAAGCCTAAGCCTAAGCCTAAGCCTAAGCCTAAGCCTAAGTCTAAGCCTAAGCCTAACCCTAAGCCCAATGCCTAAGCCTAAGCCTAAGCCTAACCCTAAGCCCAATGCCTAAGTCTAAGCCTAAGCCTAACCCTAAGCCCAATGCCTAAGCCTAAGCCTAAGCCAGAGCCCAACCCAAAGCCTAATTCTATGCCTAAACTAAACCTAAACCTAAGCCTAAACCTAAGCACCTGATAAAACAGCACTGATTTGATGACGGCTGCGTCGTTCTCGGTGCTTGTCACACTTGAGTACAAGTGTCGCGGGCTCTCGTGCAACGCAATGGTCATCGGCAACGCCAGTACGCCTGGCACGATGTAGCCAAGTGCCATCGCCCACGGCCAGCCGCGTTCGGAGCCGAGCAAACCGGGCAGCGACACTAGAACGCCGAGCAGGTCGCCGACGCCGAAGAACAGATTCATGATGCTGCTGAAAAGTTACGTAATGCTGATGAAAAGTTACGTAATGCTGATGAAAAGTTACGTAATGCTGATGAAAATTTTTCGAGAAGCCGTTTTAGTACATCACATGTGTTTTTTAATCAGCGCTTTAACCGATAAAAAAGGTGTACAACCGTATGCTGCACCAGTTTGTACACCACCAGCGAGAGCGCTCTGTAGAGTTTCGATCAGGCAGAGATGCAAAATGTCGGCTCTTACTATTTCAGTGCAGTCTCATAAACAAAAAAACCGAAGCCATCGAGAGCGAGAGACAGACCTAAAGAAGCCCCTCCATCTGGTCGGCGGCGTTTCCACGACCAGCAGACTGGTACAGACGGTCATGGTGCCTGCGATGGCGCCACCGAACAGCCGTGTCGCGCAGAGCAACGCAAACGACCGCAAATGGTACGCGAGAATGACCGAGCAGCCGCAGATTATCAACAGACCGCTGACTGCTCGCGCGGCCGGCCGCCGACCGTGGCGGTCCAACGTGGCACAGGAGGCCAAAGTGCCCGCCACTAGACCGACCGCAAACAGCGACACCAGCAGCGGCCACTGCCAGACCCACCGCGACGCACTGCACAGGTGAGGCTTTTGTTGTTGTTGGGATTTTTAGGCGATGTTGTCAGCGGGAGCTAACCCAGAAAAACGTACAGAACGCCATTGAGTAGGGCGCCCGTCGAGTTTTCAGCTGTCATTCAGTGCCTATACACCCCTCGGCGGGGCTCGATCCCCCGAGCGCACTGACAAGAGTCTGACGCACTACCACCAGGCCACCAGGGTGAGAGGTTTTGGTTTGAACGTGACTTGGAAGGTTAAGAAACTCGGCAGAAATACAGTACCATTGTCAGCACACTATTGGTGGCTTCACCGATCAACAGCTCATCAGTGTGGTGTCTTACATTTATCTCAGTTTGGCTTGCCTACTCATGGTGTCTTTCAGTCTCTGGTATTATGCCGTGCTGCACTGCAGAATAAAACTGACTGACTGACTGAGCGCTGTTGAGCCGCTGTTGGGCAAAGCTCGCTCATTTACCGTCATTTAGATTAAAAATCTTGACTTATCTCAAAATTTTGGCAAAAATCAAAAAAGGGCGGTGGCGACGCAGCCACAAGCCCCTATTACCATGGGTAATAGTTATGGGCCTGCTTCATCCGTGCCAACCACACACCCAGCGAAACACGGGGGACGCACAGGTTACACTGCTCCGGCAACCCCAAAGCCGGACTCGGCCACGACCCCCGGGTTTAGCCGGCGGCCTGGCTTCGCTGCCCCCGGAGGAGCTGTGAATCGCCAGAATCAGCAACTTGCCAGATCGTTTTTATAATAGTTGACTAGGTGTGAAACACGAGCCTTATCGTTCGGTAGTCAGCACCAATCGATAAGTTGCCCCTTCGTATGTTTCATTGTGTGCAGATTTTTGTGCACAGTGACAAGATGCACCTGTATTTTTAGCAGTTCTCCGCATCACAAAGCATCAACAATGCTGTGCTATCCCTCCCTCAAATCACGTATTTTTCTGTTTGGAAAGAACATTCGTTGGTTATTTATCGATGATAGAGTCTATTCAATGTAGGCACCCATGAACAGCGTGTTTCGCGTATTGGTCTCAACATGAATGGTGGAATAAGCTTTTGCTAGAAAATATACGCATCACAACTGAAATTAGGGATTCATAACAAATTTTGTGTTGCATCGAGCAAAATTTTTGTGAACATCGAATTGTATCGTGAACCTTCGCTGGTTACGAAGACGAAGTTACAAGTTGTGGAGGTTGAATTTTTGCTAACTAATTACGAATTGTGGTTGTTTAAGGCGTTTCCGATACACGGCGCGCAAAAACCACAATGTGTAACGTTCTGTGTGACAAAGATACAAAAACACCTTTGGCAGTTCTGCCTGGTGTCCGTCGCACTGACGAGCCAGGGGCACCGCGGTAACGCAGCTTTAACGGTAATGCTTTAACGGTAATGCTTTAACGGTAATGCTTTAACGGTAATGCTTTAACGGTAATGCTTTAACGGTAATGCTTTAACGGTAATGCTTTAACGGTAATGCTTTAACGCAGCTACGCGTCACGAAATGCAGCGTCATGAACGCCGCTTAACGCGCTACCAGACAGGCCACGAGGGTGACGTTTCAAACAAAACATGTAACGTTTTTCAGCTGCTTCTAGTAGCAGTTTCCAAAGGTTTCTTCTCATTTTTTCGCTTGCCTACTGATGGTGTCTTTCACTTCTCTGGCATCATGCCGTGCACTGCAGAATAAAACTGACTGACCGACTGAACCTGGCATTATCATCCTGCGTTGGTGCACTCCAGCTTCGCACAAGGGGCTCCAAATTGTTCACAACGGTCATCTGGTACACCTGAAACCTGGACGCCATCGCAAGGCTCGTCGACATCAGCAGTAACCGTCGAAACCATGGCCGTTTCGTGGCCTGCCAGTGTTGGCGGGTTTTGCTCGGTTTTTGAACCGATGGCTGGTCGTCGGTTGTCATTTGTACGTCAAAAACATTGTAAACAGTTGCCAAAAATTACTGTGGGTGTGTGAGAAACACACTGAAAAACTGAGAAAAAAACTCGCCAAGTTTGTCCATAAAACGCCGCAATGTAGTAACAGCGTAATTAGGTTTACTGCAACGAAGTTCACAGCTTGTTTCAAACTGAATGCAGTGCTGTGATGCAACTTCATTCAGTTCAGTGCGCACGGTTTGAATAACGCAATTAACGTGGAATGTGTAAAATTGGGCGGTAGCACACCCAATAAACACCTTCATTTTAAGAAAAAACACTTTGCTCCAGCCACAAATAGAAATCAAAACGATAAAGTTGTTTGATTGAAAATATACATATGACGAAGTTTCAATGTGATATGCGTACAACTATGTTTTTCTGCACAAAATACATATCTTTCTGGCAAAATTGACTTTTGAGAACGAATACTGCGTGTATGCCCAGCTTTGCTGGTCTGAAAACCGGTTTTTTTGTGTATATCATGACGCGCTTACAATGTGTCGAATAAAATCAATCAATCAATCACTGCTGCTTCTAAAAATCGCTCAACTCAGCATAGGAGTAGAAAATGCCCAGAGCCCTACGATACAGCTGCATGTCGGCGTGTTGAATCTGCTGGATCTTCTTCACGTGCGCATCGGACAGAGCGGCCACTTGCATGGCAGCCTGATGCTGACCGTTGTTTTCGAACGAATACTTGTTCGGACGTTGATGATGATTGTTGCTATTGGTGTGTTCTGATGTTGAAATTGTTGTTCGACTTGATTTGACCGGCGGTTTCGACGACTTATTGCGACTGCTTCTTCGGTTTTGCGCTTGCATAATGGTGGAAAACGTCGACGATTGCTTTGACAGCGGCGACAACGGAAAGTACTTCAGTGGCCAGCCTGTGCGCCGCTGTAGGATGTAGAGACTGAGCGACATCTGGTCGGTGACGCCGACAAAGCTCATTCGGTCGAGGTACTGTAGCACTTGTGCTAGATTGTCCGTGCAGGGCGATGAGTCGTTCCGGTGATTTGGCGCAGTATGAGAGCCTGAAGAGGTTTAGGTTGTGTTGTCGCACTGTTTTGGTTGATTGATTGAATGATTGATTGACTGACTGATTGAATGACTGACTGACCGATTGACTGATAAAATGACTGAATTCTTTTCCAGAAACAGCGTTCGGAAAAAGAGCGAATCAACTTTTGGTGCACGTTCGTGCAAGAACAAGGAAATCGTGTCAAAAAGAAAAGATTTTGAAAACCAGAGAACAAAACCAGGAGTTTATTGGGAGCAAAAGCAAAACGCGTTTCGACGTTTAGCTGAAAAACGTCCATAACAAGCTTGAGCTGCGTTTTGGCTTGAGTTCTGATTTTTTTAGAACATCTAACCGTTGCTCGAGCAAGCATTCCACCCAAGATACTTTGATTGGTGGTTGCTGAGCAGGTTGTAAAGCAGCAGATTTGAAGCGGAAAGATCGTCTGCTGTGAGTTCGCCTTTTGTCAACTGCCAGAACCAATGCACCAGCATTTCTAGCGAAGGGACTCGTTTTACTTGATCTCTGAAAGAAACAACAAGCAAGCAAACTAGTTGTTGAGTGGGTAGTTAATAAAAACAGCACACTCAAAAAGTTATTAAGGTGCATTCATGAAACAGTATTTAGTGAGCGCGTAGCTACGGTACGTTTTAACACAGAGCTGCGCGTCACTAAATGCTGCTTCATGAATGCCGCTTTAATAGCACTCAGGGATCTTGTGTAGATGTCGGATGTTGTAAATGGAAATGGCTTCCATTTTATGGAAAAAATGCAGTGTGTGTATGACTTATTTTTTAAACGTGTCCCACTGAAATGACGTCATGTGCCGCAAAACATGCGCTTGTCGTTCACAGCAAACCAGACTTTCCATGTAGCCGATTTCTTCCCGTAAACAAATCGTGAATGTCGAATCAGTCACACCAAACTGAAATTTTAGCGCCTGCACTTTGACAAACGGGCGTTTTTAAAGCAAATGACGTCATTTTATCCCGGACACGTTTGAATAAATCCACAATAATGAAAGATTGGCTATTTTAATGGAAACGCACTCACTTATTGCGCGCTTTTTCGAGATAATTCGACACGAATTGCATTACTGGATCGCGAATAAAAGTGAATCGAAACACGTCAGGCGAACTGAAGTGTTCATCTATAAATTGATGATTTTCGGCCAGGCCTGCAAATCAAATCACCTGTACAGTACTGTATGTTCGTTTAAACCTGCCACTTTATTCGCAGAATATACAGGACTGCTCGCGAAAAAGAAGAAAGAAAGGGCTGTGGTGCAAAAGGAAACAAAATTTAGCAGCAAACGGGGTGTTTGATCGTCAACGTTCATTCATCTTACTGTAATTCAAAGTTTCGCGTGCTCCGCGTCATAAACACATGAAAACTGAAGAACATGAAAACTGAAGGAGTCACCACTCAGAATCAACACACAACAATCTAAAATTTCAAAATATTAGTAAAACGTGAAAGAGTAGAAAACGTCGCCCTCCCCCAACCGAGTGACATGTGCTCCACGATCGCATCCAAGCCTCGCTGTTTCATTGCCGCCAATGCCGGACAGCAGCCATTCTCCAGACGCCACACCGTGAAGTCGCCAAAGCTGACGTCAGTCTGGTGGTTGTGCGCAACGGAACGATTTTGAAAACACGCTGAAACGGATAATTCGAAAAGCTTGATTAATTGGAAGTCTATTATTACCCTCGATCAATTTACAAAGAAAACGTAG
This sequence comes from Theristus sp. LFF4_11, assembly GCA_030248135.1. Taxonomy (NCBI): domain Eukaryota; kingdom Metazoa; phylum Nematoda; class Chromadorea; order Monhysterida; family Xyalidae; genus Theristus; species Theristus sp. LFF4_11. The sequence goes on along the minus strand of JASANC010000640.1, from coordinate 4,846 downwards.
TCAAACCTGAAAATATTCGAAAGAAGTCACAAAAAGTCACAAATTGCTTGCATGTTGCATTGTTTTCTTTTATTTTGCTTTTGCGACTGAATGCGTCATTCAGACGTGGAAAAGAATTCAAGTTTCATATTTGATGCTGCAATTCAAAGTAGCATATAAGCTACTCAGCCGTACAATGTATCTCAAGGACTTGTGCGAGTTCACCAATTTTGATTATTATCTAAAAATGCGGAGGACGCATATAAAAGGAGGAATATGGCTTTGTGTAAGCAGTGAGAAACTTTTTTGCTTCACAACTATTTTCAAGTTTCTGATGTGGCACACGGATACAAGTACATAAGAGTCATATTTTTGCGCCGCGTTTGTTTGTTTGTTTTTTTGAAGCACGCCCCCCCCCCCCCCCACCGATTCCGGAAACCCGAAGGTACCAAACTCCGGTGGGATTGGGGAATGGACGGCTCACCATCCCGTGAAACCGATACCCTCGCCACGTGAGGGGGACAGCCTCTAAGCCCAGCTCTGTCCTGGGGGCACCAGTGATCTTAGCCCGATTTCGGTTTCGGTGGCCTGCGGTCGCTATATCTCCGGAGGGCAGCGAATCCGAAACTTTCGTTTTCGTTTTCGTTTTGTTGAAAAGCGTAAAACTTTGACGTTATCATGCCCATTCGCGAGCGAAGCGGAGCGGAGCGGATAGCGGATGCGGCATAATATGGCCCGTCAGTCGCTCGCGCTAAAATTCCAAACTTACTTTGCCTCGCTCTGTGAACGTAAAAGGAGCTGAGATTTTTTTCTGCGGCACACAGGCAGACAATCCACAGATACACTGTGTGCACGAGAAATTTTTTCGTGGTGATCTTCTACACACGCTGTGTGCGTATTTTATCAATTCTGAAAGTGAAAAAAATTATTCTTCTATACCCCTTTTTTTTCGGCTATGTCATAAAATGTGTACGCAGTTTCAGCGATATAAAGAAAATTTGGACTGTTGTGATAAAAACATTTCCTAGGGTAAAAATCTTCGGGATTTTCAAATTTCGCATTCATTTTTTTCTCCGATGCTTCCCAAGGCTTTAAATTTAGCTTGTTTGTACAAAATTACAAAAAATGCTTATTTTGACGTGTATTTGCGATTTCTGCGCGTGAAACAAACCGTTATTTGACAAATAAAACAATTTCTAGGGGTAACCAACAACGGAGAGTTTGAATTTGACTTTTATTTTTTTTTAAATCAAAGGAATAGCTGTTAAATAACCAAAGTCGTGACGATTTCGGGCAAATCGGCCGTGGAAATTGGCGAAATCGGTTCAAAAACAAAAAATGAGAAAGTGGTGTATTCCGGGGTAATTCAATGCGCTGATCACAAATTTCGAGTTAGTTTTCTTATGTGAGCAACTGTATATACTGAATCGTGACGATTTCGGGCGAATCGGCCGTGGAAATTGGCGAAATCGGTCCAAAAACAAAAAAATGAGAAAACGGTGTTTTCCAGGATAATTCAATGCGCTGATTACGGATTTTGGGTTAGTTTTTTTTTATGTGAGCAACTCTAGATACTGAGTCGTGACGATTTCGGGCGAACCACCGTGGAAACTAGCGAAATCGGTCCAAACGCAAAAAACAAGAAAACTGTGTTGTCCATGGTAATTCATTGCGCCGATGACGGGTTTTGGGTCAGTTTTCTTATGTGAGCAATTCTAGGTACTAAATCGTGACGATGTCGGGCGAATCGGTTGTAGAAATAGCAAAGGCGAAATCGGCCCAAAAAAAGGAAAATGAAAAACCTCAGTTATCCGGAGTTTAGAAGAATGTGCGACCAACGAGATGTGAATTTGGTCCGACCTTCGGGACTTATTTAAAAGTCAGAATATTATCTAAAAATGCGGGAGACGCATATAAAAGGAGGAATATGGCTTTGTGTAAGCAGTGAGAGACTTGGCTCGACAACTCTTTTCAAGTCTCTGATGGACACACGGATACAAGTACATAAGAGCCATATTTTTGCGCCGTTTATTCATTATTTCAGTTGCACATGTACTTTGTAGACAATTAAAACTTTTGCAGTGTTTAATAGCCGCGCGTGCTTAAAAAACATTGTATGAATGCCGCTTAACATTTGCGGTATTTCGGGCATTTAACGACCACTAAAACCACTAAAATAACGATCAGACTTCAGATTGCTGATACTGGTTTGCCCAGGACAAAGTGTATCGCAGAGGCATTGGGGAACGCAAGGTCCCTTTCTGTGGCAAAGGCAACGACTCACGGGACAGACAGTTTATCCTGCCACTAGAGTTTGGCAAAAAGGGTGAAAATCAACGGAAGACAACACCTTTTTGTCGCTGGTGCTGGTGTGCACACAGCGATACGTACGTTAGCAACGATAAAACCACATGAAGCAATGTCTTGCAGTCTCTGATTTTTCTATTTTTGCACAGAATTTACAGATTCTTGATTTACAGAAGTTCTGCACAGAATTTGCACAGAATTTCGCTCATGATGTGATTTCGGACTAAACTGGAAAGGACAGTCAAAAAATAATTTTAAAACTTTTTCACGCTTTTCAGCAAAACAAACGCGGCGCAAAAATATAGCTTTTATGTACTTGTATCCGTGTGTCCATCAGAGACTTGAAAAGAGTTGTCGAGCCAAGTCTCTCACTGCTTACACAAAGCCATATTCCTCCTTTTATATGCGTCTCCCGCATTTTTAGATAATTTTTTAATTGTCCTCTTCGATTTAATCTAAAATCACGCCATGTGCGAAATTCTGTAAATTCTGTGCAAAAACAGAAAAATCAGAGTTTGCAAAACATTGTTGCATGTAGCTTTTTCGTTGTTGTTAACGTACGCACCGCTGTGTACACACCAACACCAGTGACAAAAAGGAGTTGTCTTCCGTTGATTTTCACCTTTTTTACCGGTGTCAACTTCAAACTTGTTACTAGTGTGGCAGGATAAACCGTCTGTCCCGTGAGTCATTGCCTTTGCCACAGGAGACCTTGCGTTCCGCAATGCTTCTGCGATACAATTTGTCCTGGACAAACCAGTGTCAGCGAGCTAAAGTCTGATTGTTATTTTAGTAGTTTTAGTGGTCGCTAAATGCCCGAATTCCGCAAATGTGAAAGTTTCATTTGTCTACAATACACAGTACGAGGGTTGCCATGTGCAACCGAAATCATAAAGTCGAAAATGTAAGAGGGCTACCATGTGCAACCGAAATAATGAATAAACGGCGCAAAAATATGGCTCTTATGTACTTGTATCCGTGTGCCACATCAGAAACTTGAAAATTGTTGTGAAGCAAAAAAGTTTCTCACTGCTTACACAAAGCCATATTCCTCCTTTTATATGCGTCCTCCGCATTTTTAGATAATATTCTGACTTTTAAATAAGTCCCGAAGGTCGGACCAAATTCACATCTCGTTGGTCACACATCTTCTAAACCCCGGATAACTGAGGTTTTTCATTTCTTTTTTTGGGTCGATTTCGCCTTTGCTATTTCTAGGGCCGATTCGCCCGACATCGTCACGATTTAGTACCTAGAATTGCTCACATAAGAAAACTGACCCAAAACCCGTCATCGGCGCAATGAATTACCATGGACAACACAGTTTTCTTGTTTTTTTGCGTTTGGACCGATTTCGCTAGTTTCCACGGCGGTTCGCCCGAAATCGTCACGATTCAGTACGTAGAGTTGCTCACATAAAAAAACTAACCCAACATCCGTGATCACCGCATTGAATTACCCTAGGAAACACCCTTTTCTTATTTTTTGTTTCTGGACCGATTTCGCCAATTTCCACGGCCGATTCGCCCGAAATCGTCACGATTCAGTATTTAGAGTTGCTCACATAAAAAACTAACCCAAAATCCGTAATCAGCGCATTGAATTATCCTGGAAAACACCGTTTTCTCATTTTTTTGTTTTTGGACCGATTTCGCCAATTTCCACGGCCGATTCGCCCGAAATCGTCACGATTCAGTATATACAGTTGCTCACATAAGAAAACCAACTCGAAATCCGTGATCAGCGCATTGAATTACCTAGGACTACACCAGTTTCTCATTTTTGTTTTTGGACCGATTTCGCCAATTTCCACGGCCGATTCGCCCCCCGTTCCATATCCGGTTGCCCCCCTAGAACCCCCCAACCTGCCGCCTGATTCCCCGCTACCCGTTCTCATTTTTTGTTTTTGAACCGATTTCGCCAATTTCCACGGCCGATTTGCCCGAAATCGTCACGACTTTGGTTATTTAACAGCTATTCCTTTGACTTTTTTCAAAAATAAAGGTGAAATTCAAACTCTCCGTTGTTGGTTACCCCTAGAAATTATTTTATTTGTCAAATAACGGTTTGTTTCACGAGCAGAAATCGCAAATACACCTCAAAATAAGCATTTTTTGTAATTTTATACAAACAAGCTAAATTTAAAGCCTTGGGAAGCGTCGGAGAAAAAAATGAATGCGAAATTTGAAAATCCCGAACATTTTTACCCTAGGAAATGTTTTTATCACAACAGTTCGAAGTTTCTTTATATCACTGAAACTGCGAACACATTTTATGACATAATCGAAAAAAAGGGGTTTAGAAGAATAATTTTTTTCACGTTCAGAATTGATAAAATACGCACACAGCGTGTGTAGAAGATCACCACGAAAAAATTTCTCGTGCACACAGTGTATCTGTGGATTGTCTGCCTGTGTGCCGCAGAAAAAAATCTCAGCTCCTTTTATGTTCACAGAGCGAGGCAAAGTAAGTTTGGAATTTACGCGCGAGCGACAGACGGGCCATATTATGCCGCATCCGCTGTCCGCTCCGCTCCGCTTCGCTCGCGAATGGGCATGAT